>JAJOOO010003516.1:0-111681 GCA_029582685.1 Solanum piurae
TAATTTCTTATACCCATTTGATTTCACTATCATTTTAGGTGTATTTTGTTATTTCTTGATGTGTGGCTAAAAACCCCCATTCTTGGGGTGTGATTTAGCAAATATGTGTTGATATTATTGTTGGGTCTTGCTTGCTGATACGTTAGATGTATTTTAATGGTGATTTCACCTAGTGGTTGTGGTTTAATTTAATGGGTTTGTAGTTGCAAATACAAAGCCACCCATGTGTTTTTGGCTTGCTCGAGAGGGAGGTCGCGAAGCCAAAACCACTAGACTGATGGCTTAAGGAGTGGATCGACATGAGGTTCAGCCTGATAGGGTGAGCCCTAGTCCCATATCCTAACACTCAGCTCAAGAGAGTGAGTGGGGTAAGGCGTAGGCTGGTCTTCATGCAACTAATGGGTGTCCGCGAGGAATGCATTTGAAACGGGGTAAGTTACCTGAGAGGGAACTTATTTCCATCTAAAGCTTAGCCTAGTCACTATTTTGTTGCAAATTTCCTATCGAAAGCATGTACCCAACCATTTATCTCAACTTGTATTGCGGTCACACCTAAGAACTCTTCCCCATACTTGATTTTCTTGTTAATTTTCTTGTTTTTACTTACTTGTGACAAAAACCCCAAATTGATATTTGACACTTTTGTGTCCCCTCTTCGATTTACAATATTTTTAATCGTTAATTTCTTTAGCTACGACAAGTTAGAACTAGATTTTATTTTTCTATTAATTCTCAAAACTTCTCCATTGGGACACGAACCCAACCCTTGGTTGGGTTACTATATTATCGATGATCGTAGACACTCGAACCGTAGTTAGTGTCGTTGGTCACGATAAGCATCAAAATGGTGCCGCTGCCGAGGAGTGGTGTCACTTGAGAATTTTTAGATTATTAGAATTTTTGTTCTTCTTAGTTGTAGTGTACTAACCTTATTTTTAGTTTTGTTTTCTTTAAGTTTGTTGGTATAGGTACGTTCCCTGAGCATGACTGAGGGAATTAGTGGGAACACATCTGAGATGAAGCAAGAAGTCGAGAGGGACTTTACATTACCTGCACTGGTAACTCAGTTGCGCGAGTTAGCCACCAAAATAACAGAGAAGAGTCAAGGGAGGTACACACCTCCTCATGAGAGGAAGCAGTATAAATGTAGGGAGAACAACCGTGTCGAGGACACTCTAAATCATCCTCCAAAAGATCACCAAACAAGATCGACTGTTGGAAGAAATGAAGGAGAGTGTTGAATCAAATAGTTGGCTCTCATTCTAGACCAATTCAGCTGATCAGGACACTCCTGAATTATCCGGTGCCTCCTCTTCACTCAAACGAACTATTGGGGTTACCTATTGACAATAGGGCCAACCCAACCAATGGGGAGTGAGTAAGGACTCGCGTCGAGCCACGACGTTAAATAAGGCGCTTCTTGGGAGGCAACCCAAGGTTTTAAATGTTTTAACTTGCTTTTACAAATAATGGTGTGTTATTGGTGCAGGTTTGAAGGAGGAAAGTGGTGAAAAATACAGATTGGCTAGAAAAAGGTCAGTCAGCGAACCGCTAAACAGGTCGCGCATCGCCGACCAGGTCAACGATTTTGACTTAGACCGCCATCTTGATCCCAAGAAATTGACAAGTCGATAACAATCGGCGGGACAAGGGACCACTCGGCGTATCGCCGAGTGGATCGGCGACTTTAACTAACGTCGCCGAACTACCGCGAACTGGATGGTTTATAATGGCTAAAGTTCCTAAAATTTGAACTCCTACTCTTTCCCTCGTTTTAAATCTTCACAAATTCACACCAAGGTAGTATTGTCAATATTCTTATATCCTAGTAGTATTTTATTTGAGTAATCTCTGCTCTGAATTGGATTTCTTTGCTCCCTAGCTTTTTAATCATAGTTTAATCAACACAAAGGGTTAGTTAGCCAAATCCCAATTTTACTTTCGAATAGTTTGAACTCTTGCGCAATGATCGTATCTTATTGATGTGTGCTGGGCCTCTCTGATAGGGTTAGAATGATTACATGCCTAGTTTAATTTGAAAATCTTGCCTGTGTTATCCGATTGTCGAATGCTCGTAATATTAGTGCTTTTTGATGAGTTGGGTCGTGTTCGCATGTGGTTTTAATTGATTGGGTGAAGTCTGAGTAACCCATGTTTGTGCTAAATGTCAAAAATTTGCTCAATGATAGAGAGGGTGACACCGCTCTTAAGAGTACATATCGTCAAATAGCCAAATGCGGCAAGTCTGGGATAAATCTGAGTATTCCGGGGTGATGGGTAGTATGGGCCTTGTTCGAATTTAGTTAGTACATGCTTTAATTTTGATTCAGGGGTTTGCGGGATTGAATTTGAGAAGATGGATTGAAAATAGGCACGTTGAACCATTCAACGAGCTGGGTCGAGCTCGCCGAGTCGTTCGACACTTCGCCCAATGTCTCCATCTCGCCCTTAATATCAGGTCAAGTTGAATGAAACTGTGACTTTTGGCGAGAAGCCATAGGTCGCCAAGCGCACTCGGCAACTCACCGAAAGTACTCTTGACCACCTTTTATATGCAACCCTTGAGACCCTTATGCATTGTAACTTTCGGCGGACAGACCATTGCTCGCCAAAAGTATTCGGCGAATCACCGACTGGATCAACGAGTTTTTTTCTGCAACAAGATTTGTTGTGCTAGAGCACGATTGTGTTTTCTTAACTTCTCTCCATATTTTGTAGATATGGTTCACACCAACTTAACTGAGCAACCACAGAAAAAGACTAAAGGCATTACAATCAATGAAGGAGGATCAAATCCTCCAAAGAGGAGAGGGGATAACCTCCAGTCGGGAGACAAAGGCAAGAGGAAGAAATACATAGCTAGAAAAGGAGTAGCTATTGAGCCATATTTTGATGAACCAGAGGATGAACAGCCTCTGATTAACCGAAGGGATGCACTCCAGACCAGATCTCAGCACACAGCCGCTAGTACTCCCTCAGTTGTCAGTCCCCCGATTACTGAATCAACGCCAACTCCAACACCACCTCTAGGAGCTCCTGCATCCATCCACCTCAGGGTGATGTCAGAGATCATCGGAGCTAACCAACTCTTCAAATCATCCAGAGACGGAACAATAGGAAAACCCTGGTAGGGCAATGCCGAGTGCAGCGGTCGACCTAATACTATGTTAATGTGCTCGCTATGACACTCCACCTCTTTGCCTCTCACCATAACCGACTTCACCTATTCGAACTCACTAGCCTTTTTTTAATTCTTTGGGACCAACTCTCCATAGGCTATGTAGAATTCCCGAACCCAGGAAGGAATGTAAGGACCCCGTGGCCTAGTGAACTACTCCAACTCATGATATCTGAGTGTATCAAGTACCTCATCGTGCTTGCCTTCCAAACCCTCCATAGATTGTAACTTTTCTTCTAGAATGGTTCGTAAGCCATCACCTTTTAATCTGTTCAGCAATCTGGGTGGAGGTGGTGCTGGAGTTGGCGCTGATTCAGTAGTCGGGGGAGTGACAGCGAATATAGTACTAGTGGCTGTGTGCTGAGATCTGGTCCGGAGTGCATCCCTTTGGTTAATCAAAGGTTGTTCATCCTCTGGTTCATCAAAATCTGGCTCAATAACTACTCCTTTTCTAGCTATGTGTTTCTTCCTCTTGCCTTTGTATCCTGGCTGGAGGTTATCCCCTATCCTCTTTGGAGGATTTGATCCTCCTTCATTGATTGTAATGCCTTTAGTCTTTTTGAAGACAAACACATTTATTTGTGGTGGGGTGAGGCTCACCTTTTGTGTGATATTTGTGATTCGTGTTTTGAATATTTGGGTTGTCTGTTTCTTTTTATATATTGCCTTTCATGGATGTTTGAGTTCATGGCTCCTCTTTTTGATTTTAAGTGATGCAAATTTTGACCCTTTCGAAATTTTTTTTTTCTCAAAAATTTTCGCCACCGCTTGTGTTGAAAGGGGTTGTTCTTTTGAAAAATTTAAGTCTCGGTTCTGATCAATACTAATGACTTGAATAGTGCTCTCAATCGAACGAACATGAATGTGCGGCTACGACGAGACCAAATGAAGTTGTATAGACAATATGTGAACTCTTTGCATCTTGTTGTGATTAGTCATTTATCGAATTAATTCTCGTGTAATGAATGTTGCACACTAGCAAAAGTGTGTAGTCTTGTTTGACTTAAGTGTCGATGCCTTGTGTGATTAGATTACTTTGAACCATGCATGAATAAACCCAAAATTTGTCATGTTAGTCTGATTGACTTAGAAAGGTGTCCTCTTGATATGATCTTAGGCAACTTTAAAAAGTGTGTGAAAAATTTGACATATACCTCTTTTGTGTACCCATGAGCGTGTGAAACTCTTTTGACTACCCCTTGAGCCTTACCTTTCTTTGGAAGAATCTTGATGAAACCTAGACCTTACTTAACCCCACTACCTATAATCCTCTTGAGTTGTGATTTAGTGAATAGCCAACTTAGGCCAAGCCTAAGTTGGGGGTGTGGTGAAAAGAAAAAGGAGAAGTCAAGAAGTGCAAGAAAAAGTGTCTCTAACCCATGGTATTGCAAAACAAAATGGAAACCCTTCAAAAAAATAATAATAATAAAATATATATATATATATAATATACATATATATATATAATATACATATATATATATATATAATAATTTTGGAATAAAATTGCAAAAGGAATTGGGTTTCCTAGCAATACATGGAAAGTGAATGAAAGGATGACTTAGAAGAACTCGAAGAAAAAATGATAAGGGAAGGAAAAATGACATTTTGAGAACACTACATCTCACGAGGATGATGAAGTCATTAGGCCTAAATGACCATACCTTTGCACTCAGCGCCATTACAGGCCTTGAAAAGACCTTTCTGATCTTGAGAAACCTGAACTGAAAGTCGATTGGAAAATAAGGGCAAACCTATAGGTGAAAACATGCATTGTGTTCCTCTTTTTGAGTGTGAGCGTTGCATCTGATTCCTGATCTTAAATTGATTAACTCATGTGTGTGAATATGGAATCATTCTTTGTGTGAGGGCATTTAGATACTTTTGTTGAGCTCGAACTTGCAGTAGTAGCAAGTACTACGAGCATGAGAATCTTTGGTAATGGTGTGTCACAACTTGAATCTTTGAGTACACAATTGAAGTTCCGCATAAGTAGTTTGAAGTTTTGTTGTGTGCATTCATGATTGAGTCTTGTGTAGCACTGTTTGAGACACCTCCTTTTTGAACGACTGAACTTGAGTTTGCTTGAGGACAATCAAAAGTGTAAGTTGGGGGTGTTGATGAGTCCACAAATTGGACTCATTTAGGGCTTTATTTTAATAGAAATAGTGTCCTCAAATGCTTATTTTATCTCAATATCTGATGAAAATGCTTAAGTTTCAGGTATTTAAGGTTTCAGTGGAAGCATGGACACTTAGGCGCAAAAAGGAACAAAAAGGCTGAAAAGAAGAAGAAAATGAAGGCCTGAGGATCGCTGATTTCACTTGGTGAATCGCCGAAGGGTCTCACTTCGCCTTTTGTTCCAGTGTGTTGAGCCCTGAAGGAAAGGATCAAGTCGGCGGAAAAAGAGAGCAGTCGTCACATCCCCGAGAAGGTCTGAGAAGCAGTACTATGTCGCCCAATGACCCAGAGCACGACGATGCCGAAGGATGATGCAAGACGGCAATGAACTACACCAAAAGGCGAATCACCGAGTTGATCGGCGATTCCGACTAATGTCGCCGAACGATCCACCGCAGCACATATTTTTGAAAACTATAAATACTCATTGAGAGTTATAGCTTAGTATCAAGTTTTAGTATTACAATTTTAGTATCAAATTTTAGTCAATATAATTTTTAGTAGTTTTTAGTCTCAAGTTTGGAGAGGGTTTTGGAAATTTGAAGAAAGGAGTTCGTCTTCCCCAAGTTAGAAGTGGGTCTTCTCTATTCTTCTTCCTTTGCTTAAATCAAGGTTTAATTTCTTATACCCATTTGATTTCACTATCATTTTAGGTGTATTTTGTTATTTCTTGATGTGAGGCAAAACCCCCCATTCTTGGGGTGTGATTTAGCAAATATGTGTTGATATTATTGTTGGGTCTTGCTTGCTGATAGGTTAGATGTATTTTAATGGTGATTTCACCTAGTAGTTGTGGTTTAATTTAATGGATATGTAGTTGCAAATACAAAGTCACCCATGTATTTTGGGCTTGCCCGAGAGGGAGGTCGCGAAACCAAGACCACTAGACTGATGGCCTAAGGAGTGGGTCAACATGAGGTTCAGCCCGAGAGGTTGAGCCCTAGTCCCATATCCTAACACTCAGCTCGAGAGAGTGAGTGGGGTAAGGCGTAGGCTGGTCTTCACGCGGCAAATGGGTGTACGAGAGGAACGTATTTTAAATGGGGTAAGTTACCCGAGAGGGAACTTATTTCCATCTAAAGCTTAGCCTAGTCACAATTTTCTTGCAAATTTCCTATCGAAAGCATGTACCCAACCATTTATCTCAACTTGTATTGCGGTCACACCCATAGAACTCTTCCCCATACTTGATTTTCTTATTAATTTTGTTGTTTTTACTTACTTGTGACAAAACCCCCAAATTGATATTTGACAGTTTTGTGTCCCCCCTTCTATTTACAATATTTTTAATCGTTAATTTCTTTCGCTACGACAAGTTAGAACTAGATTTTGTTTTTCTATTAATTTTCAAAACCGCTCCCTTAGGACACGACCTCAACCCTTGGTTGGGTTACTATATTATCGATGATCGTAGACACTCGAACCGTAGTTAGTGTCATTGGTCACGATAAGCATCAAGAACTGATTTCATGTATCAGGACACTTCTTCCAATTCTAAGTTCCAACGATCGTTAGTTAGTAATATAACCCAACTAAGTGAGTTTGGGTCGAATACCACAGGGAGTGGTACATTCTTAAGATTCAAGAGCCAAGTACAAATATGTTCAAGTCAATCATAGATAAATATATTTACGAATAAAAACATAATTCGAATTTAGGGGTGACACAAGTGTCAAATATGTGGGTTTTCATTGTAATTATCAACTACAACAGTAGCAAATAACACTCATTAACAAGTAAAGAGACGGGTTCTTAGGATGTGATTGGATTATAGGCTAAGGTAGACAAATGGGTAATTGCAACTGATAGTAAATAGCTGTAAATCAGTGAATAAGCTAAACTTTAGTGGGGATAAACTTTCTCTCTAACAATTTACCCCGAATAAAATTGGTTTCTCTCGAACACCAATAAGCAGCAATTAAGAACTGCCTATGCTTTAGTCCATTCACTCTCTCGAGCTGAATGTGTGGAAAATGGTTTAGGGTTCACTCTCTCGAGCTGAACCCATGACAACCCAATACCCACAGACCATCAAATCAGTAATCTTGGTTTTAAAACCTCTTTCTCTCGAGCAAACCAAAAACACGAAGGTAGATTTGCATTTGCAACTACAACCCTTTAAATTAACCCACAATTACTGATTGAAATCACCTTTAAACAACATTTAAACTATCAATTAACAATACCCATAAGCTAAATCAACCCATAATCACATAATCACACCCCAATAATTGGGGTTTTAGCTAGACATCATAAAAAGATAGAAATCGTTACCAAATTGTGTTTCCATCAACTGGGTAAGATTAATTTCGTCTTTACAAAGGTCCAAATTGAAGAATCTCAAAGACCCACTTCCAAATTTTCAAAAATGGAAAACTTCAATTCTTCAAAGCTAAGGAAAATATTGTCTCCAAACTCAGAGTTCTATCTAAAACTGATAAGAAATTCTATACTATGAAAAATGATTATGTCAAAGATAGATACTAAAAATAACGTTTGAAATTGTATTTATAGTCACCAAAAATATGTTGCGAAGGACCAATCAGCGAAGTAAGTCGGGATCGCCGATCCACTCGGTGATCCATCCTTTGGTCAATTTCATCGCCTTTTTACTTTGGACTTCAACATCCTTACGTTCTGTAACTTTGGGCGATCTAACACTGCATCACAGAACCGTTCGGAGACACACCGAATGCTTCATTCTATTGCCGACTTGATTTTCTCCTTCAGGGCTTGGCACACTGGACCTTTAGGCGAGATCATAGCCATTCGGCGACTCGCCCAATGGGTTAGGCGATCACCATGCCTTCTTTTCTTCGTTCTTTCAACTGCCTTGTTCCTTTTTGCTCATTAGTGTCCATGTTTTGTTCCTTAATCCAAATACTTGGAAAACAAGGATTTTACATCAGTTATTGGCATAAAATAAGCATTTGAGGACACTAAATCTATCCAAATAAAGCCTTAAATGAGTCCAAATTGTGGACTCATCAACACCCCCAACTTAAACTTTTGCTTATCCTCAAGTAAAACTCAAGTTCAGTAGTTCAAAAAGGATATCTCAAATAGTACTACACAAGATTCAATCATGAATGAACACAAAAAGACTCAACTTACTCATGCAAGGATCAATTGTGCACTCAAAGATTCAAGTTGTGACTCACCATTATCAAAGATTCTCAAGTTCACAATACTTGCTTCAAATGCAAGTTCAAGCTCAACAAAGGTACTCAAATGCCCTCACACAAAGAATGATTCCATATTCACACACAATGGTACAATAATTTATAGCTCCGGAATCACAATCAACACTCATACTCAAAAACATAAACACAATGCATGACTTCACCCATAGGTTTGCCCGTATTTTCCAATCAACACTTGTTTCAGCTCCCTCAAGATCAAAAAGGTCTTTTTAAGGTTTGTAGCGGGCTGAGTGTAAATGTATGGTCATTTAGGCTCAGTGACTTCTATCCTCATGAAATGTGGTATGAACAACACTTCCTTCTCTTCTTTTCATCATTCTCATTTATGCTCATAGGTCACCCCATTACTCACTTTCCATGGAATACCGGACACCCCATTTTCTTCGCACTTTCACAAACTTTTTCATTCTTTTTCATTATTTTTCTTTTTCATTTTTCTCTTGTCTTCTCACTTTTTTTTTATGGAGGGGTTCCATCTTTTTCAAAACCATGGATAAAGGGGACTTTTTTGTACTTCTTGATTTACTTTCTCTTTTCACCACACCCCCAACTTAGGCTTTTGGCCTAAGTTGGCTATTCACACAAACCACATCTCATGAGGATTACGGGTGAAGGGATAAAGGAAGGTCACAATTTCATCAAGTTTCTTCCAAGGAAAGGTTAAGGCTAAAAAAGTATTCAAGCAAAGTTCACACACTCATAAGGTAGGCCACAAAAGAGGTATAATGTAAAATTGTTTCACACTCTCCAAAATTGCCTAAGATCATATCAAGAGATTGCATCACTTAGTCAACCGGACCTAAGGGGAAAATTCTAGGTGTCATCACACATGGTTCATGGTAAGCTCATCACACAAGGCATTGACATCAATGTCAAACAAGACTCCACACTTTCGCTAGTGTGCAATGTTCATCACAAGAGACTCATTCGATAACCAGTTAGTTACAATGAGATGCAAAAAGTTCACATATTGTCTATGCAACTTCATTTGGCCTCATCGTAGCCGCACATTCATGTTTGTTCGATTATAAGCACTATTCAAGTCATCAGTATTGATCAAGACGGATACTCAAATTTGCAAGAGAACAACCACACTCAAACACAAACAAGAGATGGCACAATATTTTTTGGAAGGGTCCAAAAATCATTTGCAATTAAAGCAAGGAGCCACAAGCTCAAACATCCGCAAAAACAGTGATAAACACAATTATATACCACAAAACCCCAAATATATAGAAAAAACAATAGTCACAAAAGGTAGGCCTCAGCCCACCACAAAACAAAAGATATTTGTCCTCAAATGCAAGCAATAAAATATCCAAAAGTAAAATAAAGATAAGACAAAGAGGGAGGTAAAAATAATCCTGTCTAAACAGTCGCTCCATCTGTTGGGGTATCAGTGCCCGGTGCATCACTCTGGTCCTAGGTCTCAGTACCCAGAGCCACCTCAACAGTACTACAAGCTCCACTAGGATCAGCTAAAGGCGTATCTACCAACGAAGACTGGAAAACTGCATCGATCATGGCCTCCTCAGTCTTCGTAAGGCTTTCATAAGAAGCCTCCTCAGCGACCTCAAGCATCTCCTCATCCGTCTCAGCCTCGGACCCAGGGTCAACTACCTCCTAAACTCTAACATCATCTCCGGTGGTAGCGGGAGGCATCTATGGAACATCTAGGATCTCCACCATCCCAAAAATCATAGACATATCGGTAGCCTTCAGCTGGTCCACATCTCTCCTTAGCGCAGTAATAGCGGTCTTTAGGGCCGTCACCTCCTCAGTGGCCCCTTGGCCACACTCACACACTTCTATCCTAGCCGCAAGGGCATCAATGGTAGTGCTCAAGGGTTTCACAGCTTCAGCGAGGGCTGACTGAATCATGCCTAGAATGGAGGCCTTAAGCCTGGCAGCACAATAATTGGCAGAATGGGCTAGCTGCCCCATCCAGAGTAGTGCAACCTGAGTGAGCGGGGGCCAGGAAGCAACAACAACAACAGCTCTGGGAGGCAATGTAGTAGTAAAGGACCTAGGGGTGTTGTAAGGAACAACACTGGATGTACCTAAAGGCCAGAGGCCGGAGTAGGCAAAGATCCCGCTACAAGTAATGCATTTGTATTTACAACCAGGGAAGAGTCCACCGGGGCTGCCTTATTATTCTCCACCTCATCTTTTAAATACTTTGCGTAGATTTTCTGGATATCACTAGAAAATGTGGGAATCACTTCCATATCCTTCTTCGCATCTCTAGGAACCCGAGCCCATTTGCACAACTCAATGATCAACATCAGGAAGGGGAGGGAAGTTTGGCATTGCTTGGCCCACATGAGCATCTCCGATGCAATGATCATCCCCAACTTCAGCCTTGTCCCCTCAATGAGGCAGCCTAGGCAGGATGCTTTGGCATGGCGGAGAATAGACTCATTTTGGGAGGGCATGATCGTGCTGATGTTGAAGCCAAACCAATACCTCGCTGCCACATTGAGGTCCTTCTTTCAGTAGCTGCCCCAACCTCAAGCTACTTGGGAGTGTCGTCTGATATCAACGGAGCCAACCACTTCTTCATGTTCTCCAGCGTATTTGTCCTGATCTTGTATTTAAAGTCATCCTTAAGTCTCGTAGTGCATTCTAGGACGGCATTGATGGCAGAAAAATCACACCGTACCCTCTTCCCCCTGACAACCACGTAGTCAACCGACTTGAATTTAGCTGCCGACTTCTTCCCTTGTGGTATCAATGCACTGTAAGTGTTGTATAACTCTCTGAACCAGCTTTGAATGTACGGGCCACGGGGCTTGGTGAAGATTTGGAATTTATGTGACCTCAGGCAGCTCATAATCTCTGGGTATCTGTCAATGACCTCATCAGTAGACATATGCTTCTCCTCAATAATTGTCCTCAGTCCCTCAGTCTTTAGTCTATTCATAGACTTAGGAGGAGTACCCTGTACTAGTGGTGCTAGGACCACGACCTGTGCTAGAGCTGGAGGAGGAGTAGTGGTGGCCTGAGGAGTCCTGATCCTAGATGGATCGTTCATCCTTTTGGATCGCAACTCAACCCTCTGTGCTGCTAACAATTCATCATCCTCAGGTTCTGAAGCTGCATCCTAATGCTCCTGGTGCTCACCCTCACTTTCAGAAGTAGTGAGGTGAGTGGCGTAGATACCGTCACTGTCGGAGCTGGCCTCCGATGATGCAGGTGCCTTTTCTTTGCCCTTTACTTTCCTACCAGTTGTGGGAAATTTGGTGGCCTTTCCCCTGGATGCAACTACATCCTCATTGATAGTTATCCCTTTGGCCCTCTTGCTGGGTGGCATGTCTCTACCAGCAAATGTTGGTCTAGCCATGTCTGCAAAAACATCAAAAAGAAAGAAACAATTCAAGCAAAAACACAAAAAAGTAGTTGCAGATAGACTCGCCGAACCATTCGGCGAGTCGTTGAATATCTTTGGCGAGCTAGATCGGGCTTGACGAAAGGATTACATCAAAAATCTCAGAAAATTTAGCATGTCGGTGATGGGAAGGGCCTTTTGGTGAATCACCGACAACATTCGACGAGCAAGGATTAGTCTGCCGAAAGTTACAGTGCTAACAGGGATAGGGCATGAATGACTTAACTCAAAGATACTACTCGTCTCAAAGATAATCAAATTATGGAGTTTATGTGGAATTTAAGGGCATGAATGACTTCACTTAAGGATATCAATGATAATCTAGACTCATGAAAACATTCTCCTTATTCTCATACTCACTTACTTGAGTCTTGAAATAATTTAAAATTTATTGTAGAAGACTCCTCGTAAAGGCTTAAAGGGACCTTCTCAAACTTTACTCTTAACTCTTCCTTGAATTTAAATTATGAATTCAAGGTTTATGAATCATGTTATGAATGATCTCTCGATGTTTAGATGTAGTTTAGAGTAGTTAGAATCAATAGGTAGTAAATATACACTTTAAAAGAACTTAGATGGGTAAAACGATGGAAAAAGTGTAGGGGCAGGCTACCTTGGCGCACTGCTGGTGCGGGGCGCCAACTCCTAAACTTTAGAGGCAGCTACTTGGCATACTACTTGGGCGCCGCCCCAGCCCCTCTGGAACATATGGGGCGCGCCGCCCCTGCCCTCTCCCTGAACAATCCGACAAAGTTTTCTTTTTCGATATTTGGCTCTAATTCACCTAGAATCAAATGGTTGGTTTCTTCCCAACTTACTTAGATTCGAATACCTAACATAAGTACACAAAAATATATTAAAAAAATTTCTCAAACTCCTAACTTTCCTCTCAAGAACTCATCCATACATTCTAATTCAAAGAACAGAAACAATACTTCAAGAACACTAATCAAGAACTTAAATTTCTCAATATTTATGTATATATTCGTAAAACAAACTCATGATTGGCGTGTGGGTGAGTGAATCCAACACTATGAAAACTTACACACCTCTTAGGATAAAATCCTTAGCGAAAACCCCTCGAAGATCGCAAGAATCTTGATCGCCTTGAACCTTCCTTCTCTTCTCCTCTTTTTTCTTCTTTTCTCTTCTTGAACTCTCTTCTAAAACCCTAAGCGTATTAGGAATTATGTAAACTAACCCAAATCATATTTGTCCATAAAATATTACTAAAATTCGTTTAAAGCTGATTGGGTAAGGAAAACACCAAATACCTCTCATATTTTTGGGTGACTTTCCTTAAGTGGATAGCCTGACTTCAAACAGGCATATTTCCCTCATACGAGCTCGAAAATTAGCAAACTCGGTGGCGTTGGAAAGATGATTCCAAGACCTTTCATTTGATATCTTATGGGCTACCTAAATCATCTTGTACAGAATGTTATTTCCGTTTGAAGTTGACCCAAAACTCATACATGGCATAACTTGCCAAAATTTCCAAATTTACTCTTTCCAAATATAGTTTCTTTCTAAGGAAGGATGTTGCAGTTCTACATCTAGTGATCTCAAATCTTAAGAAATTTTTAAGTCCTTGGTAAAATTTTACCCACAACAAAGGATGGTTCGAGTCTTAGCTCAAAAAAAATTCTGGGGTGTTACACTTTAGTTCTCCACATCTATTTTCTAGAAGAAAATTTCCTACAGTTAAAGGATTTGTGACCAATGTCACCACAAATATAACAAGAATAGTTGACAAAAGTTTTAGCATGATAAATAGGGGAGAAAGATCTGTTAGATCAAATGGAGCCATGGTTAGGGGAATTTCTGAAGAGGTTAAGATTAGATCTGTTTGATCTAACAGAGCTGTGACTAGGAGATTTTGTGATGCTATTCAACTGCATCTTTACTTCTCTAGTTCCTTTTCTAGTAAGTTGACTTCAATTTGACTTGCTTCTAAAAGAATTTGCCAGTCCTTCTTTTCTTGAGCGATTTTGTTATATTCGTCGATTACATTCTGCAATTCATCTGTAACCATATCCAAAGATACTTGTAATTCATTCCATTTTGAAAAATTGAAGGTTCTTACCTCACTTCTTTCACCTAGTGCCATGAAGCAAATGTTGGCAGTTTCAACTTGATCATCTTCAGATGTTTCTCCTTAGCTAAAAAGTTCTGAAACTTTTTGGATCATAATTTCTTCCACTTGTTCTCCTTTTTTCGTTCTGGACAATTTTGTATCTATAATCATTTCTTTGATATTCATTGCTGTTATATTCTGATTGAGGCTTTTGCCTTCTTTGTCTGAGCATTTGTCTAACTCCTTTGTTTATAAGAGTCATTCCTTCACTTTGATATTCATCGTCTTCTTCTTCCACTTCAGTTGTTCCAGCAGTAAACGCAATTTTTTTCTTTTTGTCCTCTTTGTTGTGTTTATTGATATGAATATGCTCGTATGCCATCACGTTTCCACGAAGTTCATCATAAGTCATTTTTGCAGATCTCCATCTTTAAGGATAATGACTTTAGTCTCCCAAGCCTTGGGAAGACTTATGATGAGTTTCCTAACTTGTAATCCATTAGAGTATACCATTCCGAGAGATTTGAGTTTGCAAATAATCTTGCTGAACCTTGAGAACATGTCTTCCACATTCTCATTTTCAGCCATTTTGAATAACTCATATTCATTGACTAGTCAATTGATCCGAGCTTCTTTCAATTTGTTGGTTCCTTCATACGTTACTTCAAGTTTATCCCACATTTCTTTTGCAGTTTTGCATGTTGAGATATTTTCATATTCTGCTATGCTGACTGCACATTACAACAAGCTTATAGCTCTAGCATTGGTTTGAATTACCTTTTGTTGTTCCTACACAATATCGAAAGATTCTGGATCAAAGGGTTTATCAGTAGCGTCTTTTCCAGAGTCAAAGAATAGGCTTTGGACCTTTCTTTATTACAATCCGTGCTTGTAGATCTTTTGAAGTCACAAAGATTCTGAATCCGTCTTTCCAGGGGGAGTAATGCTGACCATTAAAGTAAGGTGGACAGTTTGAGGAGTGTCCGTCGTGAAGTAAAGCATCAGGAATCTGATAGTTTGCCATGGATATTTGCTCAAGTGTGGTTAAAAATTTTTTATCTGATGATATCAATTTACACTCACGGGGTGGGGGTGAATTAAAAAAAACTTTCAGTCAACTTCCTGGAATGGGAAGTCGACTCAACTGCAAGTTAGTATCACAGTATAGATAATGTAATGACAGTAAGTAAATCAACACAAGATATTTTATACTAGTTCGGAACACTGGTGTGGTGCCTACGTCCAGTCCCCTTGGGTTTCAAGGGTTTCCTTAAGAGAAATTTAAGAACTTGAGGTATTACAGACTGTTCCAGCTAAGTTCCCTGTATAATATGCAAATCAGAGCTTCTTATTTTGACACAACCTCTACCTGTAAACCTACACTCAAATCTTTCTTTTTATTTTCTTTTTCAGTTGTATACTCTCGAGAATACAATGCTTTTATGAAAGATAACAAAATATAATTGTACAAGTTCAAGTGAAGTGCGTGATCTTCTAAGACACAAAGGCTGGCTTAAGTAGGTTAGGTTCCTTTGCTCTTCTTTAAGGAAAACCCAAGGAAATTTCAATCAATCAAGGATTTTTTAGGGATTCCTTGATTGAGGAAGATTTGAGAGATAATGTGATCATGTCCATAACAGATATGTTCATGATTTCATTCCTTCTCTGGCATCTTCCTTGATTGCGTGATGTCCTTAATTTTGTGGTGAGATATTCTGCTTTGATTGCTTTGCTTCTTCCTTGAGTCATGCGACCATAATATCAGAGGTTCCTGCTTTGTCCTTGATAGTTGTAGAATTGTCAATCAATATAGATCTTGGAGTGTTGCCAATCAATCTAGATCTTGGAGTATATTTTTCTTGCCTTCTTCTTTGTGATTTTGTTTGCTCACTGTGAATCCTGATGGATTCGATTATGTAGTTTGTATTTCGTCGAGTTCTGCAATTGAAAGTAAGCTTATTGTTATTGATCAAAATCTATGAGTGCTTATGATTCTAAGAAGGGGATGATTGCTCAAGTCCATATAAGCAGACCATCAATTCATTCTCTGACCAATGTGGTATCTCGCCCACTCCAACAAAACTACATAAGTATCGCGAAACTCCAAGTAGATGAGGAATCGGGACAATAATAGTTCCAACTATATAGGAAATTCACTTTGTCCAAGTATCTCCTATTTCTTCTACTTCTTCTCTTGATGGTCCAATTTATAAATATAATGAGAGATTGCAACATCGGTACTTCAAGATATCATCCAACATTATTTAAAAAAAAAAGAAAAAGATGATGATGTTTAAGAGATTGAGGCTGGCAGTGTTCCTTTGCCTCATATACTAGAGTCAAAGGAACATTTTCCAACTCAATCTCATTAAAATCTTCAAATAACTCTTTATATTACTGAACACCATATAAGGAGTCCATATTCTTATCCCACAAAGGATGTGGGACTCCAACAATAATGTTGAAATCTTCGCAAATCATTGATCACTATATATGTCCAGCAAATTCTCGAATATACTTTCCTCCTCAGTCGGTACTTGTTTCTTTCCAGATCTACAACAAAGGCTAGAGCATGAAAGGAAAGTTTTGTTCTTGATAATATCTGGAACTCTTATGTTTTAAATTTGGGCTTATTTGGCGTATATTTGAGTGTTAAATTTGAAGAACAAAAAGACATTCAGACAAACATGACTGAAATCTTAGCTCATTTTTTGCATGAATTTCAGCCATACATGACTAAAGCACATATATACATGAAAAATGCAAATCTATGTGATTTAAATTTGGAAAAATACATAAATTTGCACTTTAACTTGGTCTCAATTGACATCTTTGACCTCCAACCTTGAATGTACACAAATAGGCACTTAAGTTTGTATAAAATTGAAAAAGTAGACATATGCGTCCTACGTGGAATAATACACATAGGACGGCACGTAGAAATAATTCGGCCATGTAGGACGCTATATAGGACACATATCTCTACTTGTTCAACTTCATACTTAGTGTCTATTTGTGCACAAAAAAAATCGGAGGCATAAATACAAACTAAAGTCAAAGTAAAAGGAACATTTATCTATTATGCCTTTAAATTTTAATCAATGTTTACCTGTCCTTATAAAATGTTTAAGTTAGCATAAGCCAGTTTGATAAAACTTTAGTAAAACAATATTCAATCAGAAATGTCTGAAGTAGGACTTGGCAAGTCATATAAAACCTCAAGCAAAGTGGTATGATATTTGATTTTTACAAGGTCACAATTCAAAAAAAAAGTGTGAATCAAACGAGAATATTCAACTTCTAGTCGCATACATCAGAACTCAAAAGTTGTTCCCAACGCAAATAAAGTTGCAAGAAAAATTAAAATTTCCATTTCTTATTTCTTTACTCTTTTTGTGGATTGCTAGTTTTTTGTTTTTCTCAAAACTTATATTAAGGATTAATTTTGGTTACATATTTAGCTCAAATCCGTCTAAATTTTAGATTGATTACTTAGGTTGTTACAAATTACAAAGTAATGGATATTACTTCTTTGTTTTGAATTTATGTGTGTTTAATTATTATTTAGAGAACTATAATGACTATTGAGTAATTTTTTTTTATTTATTTGAATAGACAATTATTATGGCTAATCACAATTTTTATAAAATTTATAAATATGTAAAAAAAAAAATGTTACCATTTTCTATAAGTAAAATGAGAAAATTTAAGTGCACTGATCTCCTGCTATATCGAGATTGAAAGAAAACTGGGACAACATTAAATTTATGGCATAATACATAAACATGCATGTCATTTAACTTGGACTCCACATCTATGCCCTCCAAGTTTGAATGCGCACAATAAGACACTTAAACTTGAAAAGAATTGAACAAATAGACACATTTGTCCTATATTGCGTCCTACATGACAATGTTTTGTTATATGTAATGTCCTACGTGTTTTTTGTCGTATAAGACGTGTGTCTACCTATTCTCTATCTAACTCCTTTGTACTTTTTTCACATTTTCCTATGGAAGCTTAATTTCATTCTTCTTATTATAAATTTTCATTGAAATTGCTCCAGTGTTTTCATTCTAGATGATGATTTTCTTTTCATATTGACTTTTCATATCGCTCCGACTTCTCTCCTTCAGCCTCCCCTTACTCCTCATTAGACGAGTTCATGGGATCACAATCTAACAAGTGAATTCATGCAGGGTTAAGAAAAACAGAAGAACTTTCTCCAAATTGATTGGTTGATTTTCCATTTGCATCATTTTTAGGATTTTCCGATGTCCTCTTTTTTGTAATGCTCTTCCTTAGGTCCCATGGCTTTACGAAAAAATAAAACAACAAAGAACGCCATAAGTGCATTAAATTCATTTATAATCAAACAAAATTTATTTCTACATATAAAGATATTCACCAAACATTTTATCAATGTGTACAAGGTAATGTGAACTACATATATTCTTGGGTAAATCTTTACAAACTTATAACAATGTTAAGTTTTGTATCAATTGTCACAAAACACAACCTCAAACAAAATTCTAGATCTGCTTCTGTTTAGCTCTCCTCTAGTGCTTTTAAATTAAAAAAATAATCATAAACCCATAAAAAAAAGTTCAAACATTTCAATAACTATATCAGTAGAGACATATAAGTCACCTTTTACAAAGATATCACATCAAAATGTAGTTGGACACCAAATAAAGTACTGAAGACAAAAACAAGAAACTGAAAAGTTTCCTAGAATAATGACTCTTCATTTTCTCTATTACAGCTTTGATTGTTGAGTCTGTGTAAGTATATTGCATTGAGTAAAACTCGTCCAGGTGTACGTGGAAAAAAGAGAGACAAGATGCCCTCGAGACTCTGAAGAGGAACAGAAAAAAGTACAATTGGATCTCAAGCTAATGACATGGAGAAGAAGACAATAGGAGACAAGGTGTTAGGAGATTCAACTTTGTGGATGAGCCTCATATGGATCTGAGCTCTATAGGAATATCGGTTGACATTATTGAATGGAATTACCACATGGTCATATATCACGTGAAAACAACACGAGAACATGAAACATGTAAAGCTATGGCATCTGGATCGAGCTCAACCCCAAAAGATAGCTCATGAGGGGGGATTGTCCAGGTTCATATAGGTAAATCACCAGTTCATTCTCCAACCAATATAGGATCTAGCCTAATCTAAATAAACCACATAAGTATCATGAAACTCCAAGTAGATTAGGGATCAAAACAATAATAGTTCCAAGTATATAGGGAATTCACCTTGTCCAACTATCTCCTATTTCTTCTTCTACTTCTTCTCTTGATTGTCAAATTTCTATATTTAGTGTGAGATTGCAACATTGTTACTTCAAGATATCATCCAACATTATTTTAAAAAAAAAAGTGCTGATGATAAGAAGATCGAGGATGGCAGTGTTTCTCTGCCACATATACCAGAGTCAAAGGCATATTTCTCGACTCAATCTTATTAGCATCTTCACTAATTCTTCATATTACCGAAGACCATATAAGGAGTCCATATTCCCATCCTACAGACGATGTGGGACTCCAACAATAATGTTGCAATCTTCGCAAATCATTGATTACTATATATATATCCAGGAAATTCTCAAATACACTTTCATCATCAGTCGGTGCATGCTTCGTTCCAGATCTACAAGAAAAGCTAGAGAAGGAAAGGAATTTTTTTGGATCGAACATAATTAAATAGACAAAAACTTCCACTAGTATGTCCACGTCCAATATAATCTTTTTTGTAACCACTAACCCTTGCAAAATGAGAAGCAAGACTTCTACATAATTCACTCTTCCAATATAATATTTTAGGTAGGAATATACCCTTTAACTTACCTCATTTCAAATTTATGCCCTTCAATTTGGGTGTGCACAAGTAAATACTTAAACTTGTTTGAAGTTGAAAAAATAGACACACACGTCCTACGTGGCATCCTACATGGAAATTTTGCATCCTGTGTGGTGTCCTACGTGTATTATGACACATAGAACTCATATGTCTACTTTTTCAACTTTACACAAGTTAGAGTGTCTACTTGTGCACATCTAAAGTTGGAGAACATAAGTATGAAATGAGGTCAAGTTAAAGAACACATTTATATATGTATTATGCATTTTCTGTAATTCACTAAACATTTACGACAGAAGAGGCAAAAATAAGAAAATAGCTTTGGTAAGGTAAAGATGAGCATGAATAAACAAATTCATGACAAAACTAAATTATAAGGAGCATGAATTAATAAGATAATTAATTCACTCAAAGGAAGAAATAAAGAGTGGTAAGTACTTCTTCATCCTTAACCAAGAGTTCTTGGGTTCGAGTCTCCTTGGGTGAAGAGTTGTCTTTGTTAGGGAGCGCTTCACCCACCAATATGGGACTTCCGACGTGAATTCAGATTAAGTCAGTCTCCAGTATGGGTACTGAATACCGGGTGGGAAATTCAAAGGCGAGGCTTGACGTACTCATTCTTCCACCTTTGCAGCTTTGAATTTTCAGATTTGATTTATGAGAAAACAGATGAAGGGAAGATTTGGCCTCACTGGGCATGCCAATATGTTTGCAACAAATTTTAAAGTGACGAAAAGAAAATTACAATCACAAAAAAAATATATGAAGAAACATAATTTTATTCATCAAGATAGTGCAGGTACAATTATGTTCCTCCCTTGATTTTATTATCCTATGATTTATCCATGATTCGAGGGCCGTTAGTGCCGTATTTTTCGAACTAGGATGATTTAATTTGACCTCTATATGAATATTCAATGAATTTATGGAATGTTCGAGATGCCTTTTAAGGGAATTTAGTACCCTTTATATAGGCATAAACTAGGGTTTAGGGTTGAGTAGCCTCCAAGAATTCTAATTGAAATTGAACCCACATTCTAGAGTCCCAATTCGAATCGAACACGTCTTATAGAGTCCCACAAAATTTCAATATCTACAAATGTCCCCTGCTTCAAGGCTTGTTGGAGTGTAGACTCGATGAAACTCAAAAACGAGGATTGAAGTACTCATTCTTCTACCTTTGCAGGTTCGGGTTTTCAGATTTGATTTATGAGAGAAGAGATGAACGGTAGATTTTGGTCCCACTGGACATGCCAAATTTTCTTGCACAAATTTTAAAGTTAAAACTAAATAAATTACAATCACAAAAAATTATGAAGAAACATAATTTTATTCATCAAGATTGTGTGGGTACAATTCTATTCCACCTTTGAATCTACTCTTCTAAGATTTATCCAAGATTCGAGGGCCGTTAGTGGCGTATTTCTCAAACTAGGAGGATTTAATTTCACCTCTATATGAATATTCCATGAATTTGTGGAATATTTGAGATGCCTTTTAAGGGAATTTAGTACTTTTTATATAGGCATAAACTAGGGTTTAGGGTTGAGTAGCCTCCAAAAATTCTTGTAACACCCTGTATCCGAAATCAGACATTAAAATAGATTTCTAGGAGTTGGATGTGCAACTCATGAACGCCACTCACGGACCGTAGGGTGACCCACGGCCCGTGCTGGTGGTCCGTGGTTCACACCTATGACCCTCCTCTCAGAAGACTAGGAAAATTTGGCTAAGTGTTGACCCACTGCAGGACCCACGGACCGTGGTCCGTGTCCATGGATCACCACTCCAAGAACCAGCCTCCAGTCGTGATTAATGGTTGACCAGCATGGATCGTCAGTCGATCGATGGTCCATCGGTCCCGTCCGTTGGTCACTCCAACAGCATTTTAGTTGGGGGTCTTTTGGTCTTCCTATTTTGTTTGACCCCTAAGCTACGTCGTTTAGACCCTAAACTATGAGGTTTTAGTCAGTTTAAGCCTAGAAACATAACTAGAACTTATCTAAGTCAAATCATTAATCAAAACCTAGAAAAATTAAAGCGTAAGAGGAGAAAAGAGGTCAAGAACCCTAGTTCAAGAACGCAACAAGATTCCATCAGTTCCAGCCTCGAAATCAAAAGATTTCTCCGTGGAATTCGTCACCAGGTATGTGGGATTTCACTAGTGGGTTCCTTTCACCCATTAGGTCCCTAGAATTAAGTCAAATTCTTGATTCCCTATTATTAGCTAGACCTAGGGTTTCTAGAACTTCAGCAGATTATCATGAACTAGTTAATTTAATGTTCCAGATCAAATTATCATGTTATTACTCAGTTTCTCATATGACATTCAGAACCCTAGTTGTATATATTTGTTAGTTCATGAATTATGCATGCTAGGTCAAATTATTTAGTTAATATAGATATACACATGCTTCAGTTTACGAATGTCACATTATCAGTCATAATTGTTGCATTCTTAGTTTGCATGTCAGTTTTGAGCTATCTAGTATATTACATAAATTCAGTCTTAATGTGTGAATCACTTAATCTATTGGGAGTAGCATAATACTGAGTTCGACTAGGGTTAGTCACCCATATATTCCCAGAACTACGAGCCACATAGTTTGTAAGTCCCTTATGTGGGCATCATTTTAGTTATCTCGCCAGCATGCCTCTATACTTTTGGCCGGGTGTATTGGGTCCTCTCGATGGGGCGTATACATCAGACTCCACATTTAGCTCATGTGGTTTTATGTTGGTTATTAGTAGCTCCTAGAGTTCAATCAGACTCTATTGCATTGACCATTTATCATTACATTCAGTATTCAGTGTTAGCATGTTACAAACTGGTCATTGCATTCAGTTAGTTTAGTATTCAGCATATATATCATGTTCAAATTTTATCATTGCTTCATTGCTTTGTTCAATTTTATGTTATTTTAGCTTTACTCTATCCCTCATGCTTAGTACCTGTCAAGTACTGATGCATACTCCGCACTACATCTTCTCGTGATGTAGGTTCAGGTCCTCAGCAGTCAGATCACGCTTCGTCAGTTCCCGATCGTCAGTTCAGTAGCATCAATGGTGAGTTCTCATTCTTCGAGGACTAGTGAAAAAACTATCTTTATCACTTTTAACTTTAGTTTCAGGCTTGCTACATCTAGCTGGGGCATGTCCCAGCACTTCTAGTTAGTAGAGGCTTTATTTCAGACATAGTTAGTTTCAACTTTAGTCTTAGAGTTTGATTTCTCATTTGTACTCAAACTCATAGTTTTTCATATATTCAGATTAGTATATGGGTATTTTCTATCATTTCAGTTTATTATGATTAGCTTCTGCACTGGTTTATTTGTTCAGTTTATCTCTAGTATGCTTATGATTATGCAAACAGGGTTAGCTTGGGATCACTCGTGATCCTAGGTCCCGTGTTGCATCCATGGGGTAGCCTCAGGGTGTGACAAACTTGGTATCAGAGCACAAACTTTAAGTTTCCTTGGATGTTTGAAAGGCCGCACTAGGTAGAATTCTTTTCATGGGTGTGTAGTGCGCACCACATCTAATGAGAGGGAGGCTACAAAGTGTTTTAGGAAAAATATTCATTTTATTATTACTCCTATCGTGCGTAAGGTATGATCTTATTCCATTGTAACTCGACGTTCTACGTTTCAGTGATCATGCCTCATCGTAGAGCAAACACCAGGAATGCAAACGCAGCTCCTCCAGTCCCAGATCAAGAAGTTTCGAATGTAGAGTTCCAGAATGCCATTCAGATGTTGGCTCAGAGCATGGCCAACCAGAATAATCAGCGGGTTCCAGTTTCGGCAAGTGCTAATATTGGGTCAACTGCAGCCAGAGTGCAAAATTTTGTTAGGATGAATCCGCCAGAGTTATTAGGATAGCAAATAAGGATCCACAAAACTTCATTGATGAGGTCAAGAAGATCTTTGAGGTGATGCAGGTAACTGGGAATGATTTGGTTGAGCTAGACTCTTACCAACTTAAGGATGTGGCTCATATCTGGTATACTCAGTGGAAAGAGAACAGGGGTACAAATGTTGCTCCTATCACTTGGGATTACTTTAGTGAGACTTTTCTGGGCAGGTTCTTCCCAAGAGAGTTAAGATAGGCAAAAGCTCAGGACTTTATGAACATAAGGCAAGGTAGCATGACAATCCAAGAGTAAGGACTCAAGTTTACCCAACTCTCCAGGTATGCTTCGGATGAGTCCATAAATTGACTCATTTAGGGCTTTATTTTAATGGAAATAGTGTCCTCGAATTCTTGTTTTATCTCAATCCCTGATTAGAATGTTGAAGTTTCAGGTATTTGAAGTTTTAATGGAAGCATGAACACTTAGGCGCAAAACGGAGCAAATAGGGTTGAAAAGAACAAGAAATCGAGTCCTGTGAATCGCCGAGTTTAACTTGGAGAGTCACCTAAATGACATGAACCACCCTTCGTTCCAGTACGCGAAGCCTTGAAGAAAGTGGATCAAAAGGCGAGGAAAGGAGCAGTCGGTGAGTCGCCGATCAGTTCCGCGAAGCAGTACTATACCACCCAATGATCCAGAATCTGAGGATGCAAAAGGCAAGACACTAATGGTGATGAGCTGACCAAAAGGCGGATCGTCGAGTTCATCAGCGATCTCGACTAATATCGCCGAATAATCCTCCACAGCACAATCTGTGAAAACTATAAATACTACTTAGAATTTTAGAAGAGAGAGAGTGAAAACATTTTTAATATAGTAATTTTTCACTTTAGAACATATTCTAACTTATATTTTTCTCTTAGGTTTGGAGAGGGTTTTGTTGAGAGTTGAAGAAAGGAGATCTTCTTCCCCAAGTTGGAAGTGGGTCTTCTCTATTCACTTTCCTTTGATTAATTCAAGGTTTAGTTTCTTATACCCAGTTGATTTCATTATCATGATAGGTATAATTTCTTATTTTTTGATGTGTGGCTAAAACACCCCTTTCTTAGGGTATGATTTAGTAAATATGGGTTGATATTCTTGTTGGGTCTTGCTTGCTGATGGGTTAGACGTATTGTAATGGTGATTTCACCTAGTGGTTGTGGTTTAATCTAAAGGGTTTGTAGTTGCAAATACAAATCCACCCATGTGTTTTCAGCTTGCCCGAGAGGGAGGTCGCGAAACCAAAAGCACTAGACTGATGGCCTTAGGAGTGGGTCGACATGAGGTTCAGCCCGAGAGGGTGAGCCCTAGTCCCATATCCTAACTCTCAGCTCGAGAGAGTGAGTGGGGTAAGGCGTAGGCTGGTCTTCATGCGGCAAATGGGTGTCCAAGAGGAACGCATTTGAAACGGGGTAAGTTGCCCGAGAGGGAACTTATTTCCATTTAAAGCTTAGCCTAGTCACTATTATTTTGCAAATCTCCAATCGAAAGCATGTACCCAACAATTTATCTCAACTTGTATTGCGGTCACATCTCAAGAACTTTTCCCCATACTTGATTTTCTTGTTCATATTGTTGTTTTAGTACTACTTACAAAAACCCCCTTTGATATTTAACACTTTGGTGTCAGCTCCTTTAATTTACAATGTCTTTTATCGCAAATGTCTTTTACTACGACTAATTTGAATGAAATTCTAATTGGTTATTAATTCTCAAAACTGCTCCCTATGGACACGGTCCCAACCCTCGGTTGGGTTACTAAATTATCGATGATCGTAGACACTCATATCGTAGGATAGTGTCGTTGGTCACGATAAGCATCAAAATGGTGCCGCTGTCGGGAAGTGGTATTATTTGAGAATTTTTAATTCACTAGAATTTCCGTCTTATTAAACGTAGAGTATTAACTTTACTTTCAGTTTTTTTTTTTTTTGTTGGGCTTTCCACTTGGACGAACATGGCTAAGCAGAGTAGTGGCAAATTGGTGGAATTGAGCCAAGAAGTCCAAAAAGACCTCACGCTGACTACCCTGGCATCTCAGCTAAACGAACTGGTCACTAAAATCTCAGAGGTGGAAGCCTGATGCAACAACAAAGGGAGGTATCTACCCCTAATGAGTTGAGGAAGTCCAGAGATGGGAGAAAAAATCGTGTCAAGGACATACTTCAAATCATTCTCCAGAAGGTCACCGATCAAGATCGGGTATTGGAGGAAATGAAGGAGAATACTGAAGTGTTGAATCAAATGATTGGATCTCACTCAAGATCAATCTAGTTGATAAGGCATTCCTGAGTTTTGCAGTGCCCCACCTCCACCCAAATGATATATTGGGGTCACCTAGTGACACTAGGGCTAACCCCAATAACGGAGAGTGAGATCGAACTTACGTCGTGCCACGACGTAAAATATGGCGTTTCTTGGGAAGCAACCCAAGGTTTTATTTTTATTTTTATTATTATTATTATTATTATTATTATTATTGTGTGCGAATATGGGTGTGCTAATTTCGTAGGGTAAAATACGAAAGGCTTTGAGTAGTACAAGATGGCGAGCCAAGGACTCAATGGGTGATTCACCGAGTCTACTCGCGATTCTGACTTAATTCGCCGTTGGGACCCCAAAATAAGGGAGGTCCTGTAAAACTCGGCGAGGTAAGCAAGCTTTCGGCGCATCGCCGATGATTTCGGTGACATGACTAACGTCACTGAAAGGCTAGAATCTGGATGGTTAATATCTGGCCAAAGACTGCCAAATTTTAAAACTATTCACTTTCCCTCGCTTTGATGCTCCACAAGTTCCCATAATAGTAGCATTTTACAGATTGTTGCTTGTAATTAGTATTATAGTTGTCGATTGGTGCTCGGAACTAAGATTTCTTTGCTGCCTAGCATTATAAAAAGCTGTTTGATCGGCACACAAGGTATGTCTCTTAAAACCCAATTTTAAAAAAAAAATGAATGCACTCGTTTGCAATTATAGTATCAGGATGACGTGTGATGGGACTCTCTGATAGAAATAGGTTGCTATGATATTGTTTTCAATTCGTAAAATTTTCCTAAGTTGTTTAAGTGAATGAATGCCTTAGTGTTTGCACTTTGAATTAATTGATATCGACAAGGGTGTTGCATGTTAGTTGTTAGGTTGATTCGGGGGAAGTCTGAGTATCTCGAGAGTGATGGGTAGTGCGGGTCTTGTTTGAATTCCATGAATGCATGCATGGATTTGATTTTTTGAGACTGGGGGATTGAATCCGAGAAGGTGGCTCGATAATAGGCACATTGGGTCGATTAGCGAGTTAAGTCGAGCTCGCTGAACAACTCGGCGGTTCACCTAATGTCCTCACCACACCGATGATTTGGCACCTCGATTTATGTTTGAATCTGTAACTTTCGGTGAGAAGTCTGAGGGCGCCAAAAATGCTCGGCGACAACAGTATAATAGCCCTTTATCTGCATCACTGAATCCTGTTGCACTGACACTTTCGGCGGATACATCCTGTCCGCCAAAAAAGTAATCGGCAATTCGACGGATGATCCTACCTATCGTTGTTTTCTCCTCATTGTTTAGCCATCCCTTTCGGCGAGCACGTTTTGGTTCGCCAAAGATATTTGGCGACTCGCCGATCAGATCGGCGAGTCTATCTGCAATAACCTGTTGAGTTTCTTCTTGATCTTCTACATAAATAGTACAAACAAACCTAAACGAAGCCCCTCCGAAAGCAACAAAGGGCATTACAATAAATGAAGGAGGATCACACCCTTCACAGAAAAGAAAGCAAGATCTCCCACCGGAGATAAAGGAAAAAGGAAAAAGCATATAGCAAAGAAAGGAGTAGCCGTGGAGCCAGATTTTGTTGAATTAGAGGATGATCTGCCTTTAATTGACTGAATGAGAGCTCTCCGTGCTAGGTCTCCGTCCACAGCCACCAGCATTCCCTCAGCTTCCACTTTGCCCACTACTGCACCAGTTCCAACCCCAACACCACCTACAGTGGCCACTGCAATTCCCGTAGTTCCATCTCCACCGAGATTGCTGACCAGATTGAAAGGAGATGGTTTGCGCACCATTCTCGAAGAAAAATTGCTATCCGTGGAAGGCCTGGAAGGAAAGCATGCTGAGGTGCTTGACACACTCAGGTATCACGAGTTTGAGCAATTCACAAGGCCACGGGGTACTTACATACCTTCCTGGGTCTGGAAATTCTACTCAGCCTATGGAGAGTTAGACCCGAAAGGCAGAAAAAAGGCCAGTGATTTCTGACCAGTGAAATCAGTTATGGTTAGAGGCAAGGAAGTAGAGTGTCACAGCGAACACATAAATACTGTATTAGGACGACCGCTACACTCGGTACTTCCCTACCAGGGTTTGTCTGTTGCCCCATCTCTCGATGATTTGAAGGGTTGGTTAGCTCCAATGATCTCTGACACCACCCCAAGGTGGATAGACACGAGAGTCCCCATTGAGAAGAGGGATATGAACACCACTTCTTGGTATTGGTTTGGGTTCATAAGCAGCATTATCATGTCATCCCAGAACGAGTCCATTTTACATCATCCGAAAATAGCTTGCCTTGGTTCTATCATGTCCAAGAGGCAGATCGACCTGGGATTGCTGGTTTCACAAGAGATGGCTATGAGGGCCAAACAGACACATACGTCTCTACCATTTCTTGTGCTGATTACTGATCTATGCTGGCGAGCTAGAGTACCACATGAAATTACGAGGGATGTTAAGGTTACCCCATCTTCCTCCACCAACATCCGGCATATAGAGGCCGAGTTCCCCCAAGAGGAGAATGGAAGAAGGAGGGAAACCCCAATAGATACATCTCCAGAGGTCGATGTTAATGCATTGCCAGCAGAAACACCTTCGCATACTTCGGTCTCTGAGACATTAGGTATACCCGATCCTCCCTCCTCTTCCTCGCAGGCCCCAGGTGTTTCATCCTCAGCCTAGCCTTCCAGGATCACTCAGGCCATGATCTTGAAAATGGGACGGCTAGCCTACTCGGCAGATGTTACGGCAACACAATTAGAGAGATCCATCCCAGAGATGATTGATAGTGCCATCTTGACTGCACTAACCCCCGTCAGACACACGGTTGATGAACTGACTGCCAGAGTCACTGCTTGTGAGAGGAGACAGGGGGAGACACCTGAGGTTTCATCCCTAAGAGCTGAAATAGCCGAGCTGAAGAAGGACATAGCCTATCTGAAGGCCAGCGACTTCACAACACTGATACGAGGAGCAGATGACACAGATATCCCTGAAACCTTTGGGAGTTCCCTGACCACTCCTGGAGACGTGCAGAAGGATGATATAGGGCATGCAGAGTCGGAGACAGAGACTGACAAAGAGCAGGTAGCAGTTCAAGATAAGGTGTTGAGTGAAAGCCAAGAGGACATCATATTCAGAGACTTGCCGAATCTCGTAGAGATGATTGTGCAGTCAGCTACTCAAACAGTACCGGCTGAGCCGCCCACAACAGCTCCTAGTGGATCTGGCATTACTAGTGTGTTTGAGGCTACTCCTGACACTGAGACACACGTCCAGACAGATGGAGCGACCGCTTAAACAGGATCCCCTCTTTACCTCCCTCTCTATTTTCCTTTATCTAACCTTTTGGATACTTATTACTTGCATTTGAGGACAAACGCTCTTTATTTTGGTGGGGTGAGGCCCACACCTTTTGTGTTGACATTCATGTTTTGTTCTGTATATATTTGGGTTGTTTGCTTTAATTTGTGTTTTAAATACTATTTTTCTGTGGATGTTTGAGTTCATGGCTCCCGCTGTTCTAATTAAAAATAGTTTTGATCCTTCCGAAAAAATTTCTCCACCTCTTGTGTTGAAAGTGGCTGTTCTTTTGCAAAAAATTAAGTCTCGGTTTCGATCAATACCGATGACTTGAATAGTGCTCTCAATTGAACAAACATAAATGCACGGCTACAACGAGGCCAAATGAAGTTACATAGACAATATGTGCACTCTTTGCATCTCGTTGTGATTAGCCATTTATCAAATTGATTCTCTTGTAATGACCATTGCACACTAGCGAAAGTGTGTAGTCTTGAGATGATCTTAGGCAATTTTAAAGAGTGTGAGCCAATTCGACATATACCTCTTTTTATGACCTACCTGTGAGCGTGTGGAGCTTTATTGAACACCCTTTGAGCCTTACCTTTCTTTGGAAGAACCTTGATAAACCCTAGACCTTACTTGATCCACTACCTATAATCCTCTTGAATTGTGGTTTAGTGAAACACCAACTTAGGACAAAAAGCCTAAGTTGGGGGTGTGGTGAAAAGGAAAAGGAGAAGTCAAGAAGTATAAGAAGTCTTCTTTAACCCATAGTGTTGCAGAACAATGGAACTTTTATAAAAAAAAAGAAAAAAAAAAAAGAAAAAAAAAACCAAATTTGTGGAATAAAGTACAGAAGAAATTTGGTTTCCAATTGCAATTCATGGAAGGTGAACAAAAAAGTAAAGAAGTGACCTAGAAGCACTAGAAAAAGAATTGATAAAGGAGAGAAAGAAAGCATCCTGAGAATACCGCATCTCACGAAGAGGAAGTCACTAATCCTAAATGACCATACCTTTGCACTCAACCCTTACAAGCCTTAGAAAGACCTTTTTGATCTTGAGTAAGCCGAATCGAAAGTCAATTGGAAAATAAGGGCAAACCTATGGGTGAAAACATGCATTGTGTTCCTCTTTTTGAGTGTGAGCGTTGTATCTGATTCCTGATCTTAAAATTGAATCATATATGTGTGTGAATATGGAATCATTCTTTGTGCGAGGGCATTTAGATATTTTTGTTGAGCTTGAACTTGCACAAATAACAAGTATTGCGAGCAAGAGAATCTTTAGTAATGGTGTGTCACAATTTGAATCTTTGAGTACACAACTGATCCTTGCATAAGTAAATTGAGTCTCGTTGTGTGCATTCATGTTTTAGTCTTGGGTAGCACTGTTTGAGGCACCCTTTTTGAACAGCTGAAGTTGAGTTTGCTTGAGGACAATCAAAAGTTTAAGTTGGGGGTGTTGATGAGTCCATAAATTGGACTCATTTAGGGCTTTATTTTAATGGAAATAGTGTCCTCGAATGCTTGTTTTATCTCAATACCTAATTAGAACATTGAAGTTTCAGGTATTTGAAGTTTTAGTGGAAGCATGGACACTTAGGCGCAAAACAGAGCAAATAGGGCTGAAAAGAACAAGAAATGGAATCTTGCGAATCACCGAGTTTAACTTGGCGAGTCGCTGAAATGATATGAATCACCCTTCGTTCCAGTACGCGAAGCCTTGAAGAAAGTGGATCAAAAGGCGAGGAAAGAAGCAGTCGGTGAGTTGCCGATCAGTTCCGCGAAGCAGTACTATACCGCCCAATGATCCATAATGCGAGGATACAAAATACAAGACACTGATGGCGATGAGCTGACCAAAAGGCTGATCGCCGAGTTCATCGGCGATCTCGACTAATGTCGCCGAACAATCCTCCGCAGCACAATCTGTGAAAACTATAAATACTACTTAGAATTTTAGAAGAGAGAGAGTGAAAACATTTTTAATATAGTAATTTTTTACTTTTGAACATATTCTAGCTTATATTTTTCTCTCAAGTTTGGAGAGGGTTTTGTGGAGACTGGAAGAAAGAAGCTCTTCTTCCCCAAGTTGGAAGTGGGTCTTCTCTATTTACTTTCCTTTGCTTAATTCAAGGTTTAATTTCTTATACCCAGTTGATTTCATTATCATGTTAGGTATAATTTCTTATTTCTTGATGTGTGGCAAAAAACCCCTATTCTTGGGGTGTGATTTAGCATATATGGGTTGATATTCTTGTTGGGTCTTGCTTGGTGATGGGTTAGATGTATTGTAATGGTGATTTTACCTAGTGGTTGTGGTTTAATCTAAAGGATTTGTAGTTGCAAATACAAAGCCACCCATGTATTTTAGACTTGCCCGAGAGGGAGGTCGCGAAACCAAAAGCACTAGACTGATGGCCTAAGGAGTGGGTCGACATGAGGTTCAGCTCGAGAGGGTGAGCCCTAGTCCCATATCCTAACACTCAGCTTGAGAGACTGAGTGGGGTAAGGCGTAGGCTGGTCTCATGTGGCAAATGGGTGTTCGAGAGGAACACATTTGAAACGGGGTAAGTTGCTCGAGAGGGAACTTATTTCCATTTAAAGCTTAGCCTAGTCACTATTATTTTGCAAATCTCCAATCGAAAGTATGTACCCAACAATTTATCTCAACTTGTATTGCGGTCACATCTTAAGAACTTTTCCCCATACTTGATTTTCTTGTTCATATTGTTGTTTTATTACTAGTTACAAAAAACCCCTTCGATATTTGACACTGTGGTGTCACCTCGTTTAATTTACAATGTCTTTTATCGCAAATGTCTTTTGCTACGACTAATTTGAATGAAATTCTAATTGGTTATTAATTCTCAAAACCGCTCCTTTGGGACACGATCCCAACCCTCGGTTGGGTTACTATATTATCGACGATCGTAGACACTCATATCGTAGGATAGTGTCGTTGGTCACGATAAGCATTAGCTCCTCACATGGTTGCTGATTCCAGGGCACAAATGAATAAGATTTTATATGGAGTGTCAGACTTGGTGAAGACAGAGTGTAGAAATGCTATGTTGCTAGAAAATATGAGCATCTCTAGGCTCATGACTCATGCTCAGCAAGTTGAAGGAGATAATCTTAGGGAACATGCTAAGGAAAACAAGAAAGCTAGACAGGTAACTATGACTATTCTCAACATAAATCGGGTGGTGGTAATCGCTCGCAGTCTCAACAAAAAAATTCAGCTCCAGCCCCTTCATCAACTAGTGTTCCATCCTCCGAGTTCTATAATGATCATAAGGGTAGGGCATCAGACTCTAAGACTCAAGGTAGTTTTTCAGGCACCAGAACCTACCCAACTTACCCTAAGAGTGGTAAGATCCATCTGAGCGAGTGCCTTGTTGGAAAAGAAGGATGTTTTGGGTGTGGTCAGTCTGGTCACTGGTTGAAAGATTGCCCTTCTAGACAGGGTCAATGAGGTAACAATGGTAGAGCTCAGTCCACAACTTCAGAAGCACCAGTAGGTCACCCGACTCAGCAGGGTAACTCATCTGGTACATGTGGTTGTCAGCGCCAAAACATGTTGTATGCTCTTAAGGCTCGCCAGGATCAGGAAGACTCTCCAGATGTAGTCAGTGGTACGTTATGAGTCTTTTACCTAGATGTTTGTGCTTTGTTAGATCTAGGGGCTACTCTTTCCTTTGTAACTCCTTATATAGTAGTCAAATTCGATGTTAGTCCAGAAACTCTTTCAGAACCCTTCTCAGTCTCTACTCTAGTCGGTGACCCAGTTATAGCTAGACGGGTATTCAGAAATTCCCCTGTCACAGTCTCTCAGAAAGTCACCTCAGCATATCTTGTAGAGTTATAAATGGTAGACTTCGATGCATTCTAGGCATGGATTGGTTACATTCCTTCTATGCCTCAGTCAATTGTAAAACTAAGATTGTTCGTTTTCAGTTTCCAGATGAACTAATCTTAGAATGGAAGGGTAGTAGCTTAGCGCCTATAGGTCGATTCGTTTCTTACCTTAAGGCCAGAAAGATGATCTCTAAGGGTTGTCTGTATCATCTAGTTCGGGTCAAGGAGTCAAGCTTCGAAACCCCAACTCTTGAGTCAATTCCAGTAGTCAACGAGGTTCCAGAAGTGTTCCAGAAGATCTTCCCGAAGTTCCTCCCGAAAGGGAAATCGACTTTGGAATTGATCTCCTTCCAGATACCCAGCCTATATTTATTCCTCCTGAGAGAATAGCTCCAGCTGATCTTAAGGAATTGAAAGAGAAGTTGAAATACCTTCTAGATAAGGGCTTCATCAGACCTAGTATTTCCCCATGGGGTGCACCAGTGTTGTTTGTTAAGAAGAAAGATGGTTCTCTCAGAATGTGCATTGACTATAGACAGTTGAACAAGGTCATAATCAAGAATAAGTATCCCATCCCCCGGATTGATGACTTGTTTGACCAACTTCAGGATGCTAGTCATTTCTCAAAGATAGACCTCAAAGTCAGAGATAGTGACATTCTGAAGACAACCTTCAGAACTAGGTATGGTCATTATGAATTTGTAGTTATGTCATTTAGACTAACCAATGCTCCTGCAGCTTTCATGGATTTGATGAACAGAGTGTTCAAGCAGTATTTGGACTTGTTCGTTATCATCTTTATTGATGATATCCTCATTTACTCTAGAAATGAGGAAGAACATACGAGTCATTTGAGGGTTGTCCTGCAAACTCTCAAAGATCGCCAGTTATTCACCAAAGTTAAGAAGTGTGAGTTTTGGTTACAATCAATTGCTTTCCTTGGGCATATAGTGTCTAGTGAAGGGATTCGAGTGGATTCCCAGAAAATAGAAGCAGTGAAACAATTTGTTAGACCTACCTCTCCTACAGATATTAGAAGTTTCTTGGGTCTAGAAAGTTATTATAGAAGGTTCGTGGAAGGATTTTCATCCATAGCTTCTCCATTGATTAAGTTGACTCAGAAAAAAGTCAAGTTTCAATGGTCATATGATTGCGAGTAAAGATTTGCAGAATTGGAAACTAGGTTGACTACAACTCCTACTTTTACTCTACCAGAGGGTTCAGACGGTTATGTGATCTATTGTGATGCATCCAGAGTCGGCCTAGGTTATGTGTTGATGCAGCGAGGTAAGGTTATAGCTTATGCTTCTAGACATCTTAAGGTCCATGAGAAAAACTATCCAACTCATGACCTCGAGCTTGCAGCAGTGGTGTTCGCACTTAAGATTTGGAGACACTACTTATATGGTGTTCATGTAGATGTGTTCACAGACCATAAGCGCCTTCAGTATGTGTTCACCCAGAAAGAGTTGAATCTTCGCAAGAGAAGATGGCTAGAGTTCCTCAAGGACCACGATATGAGTGTACATTACCATCTTGGTAAGGCCAATATAGTAGAAGATGCTCTTAACTATCTATGGGTAGTGTAGCCCATGTTGAGAAAGAAAGAAAGGAACTAGCAAAGGATGTTCACAAACTTGCTCTCTTAGGAGTTCGTCTTATGAGCATATCAGATGGTGGTGTAACAGTTCAGAATGGGTCAGAATCTTCTTTGGTAGTGAAGGTGAAGGAAAAGCAAGATAGTGATCCGATATTGCTTGAACTAAAGGGTGTAATCCACCAGCAGAGGGTTGAGGTCTTCTCCCAAGGGGGAGATGCTGTGCTTCACTATCAGGGTCGACTATGTGTTCCTAAGATGGGAGAGTTGAGACAACAAATTCTTGCAGAAGCCCATAACTCCAGATATTCTATTCATCCAGGCACCACTAAGATGTAGTGTGATCTGCGGGAAGTATATTGGTGGAATGGCATGAAAAGATATATATCAGATTTTGTGGCTAAGTGCCCCAATTGCCAGCAAGTCAAGGTAGAACATCAGAAACCAGGAGGTATGACTCAAGAGATCGACATTCCTACTTGGAAGTGGGAAGTGATCTACATGGACTTCATCACAGGTTTACCTCGTACTCGCAGACAACATGACTCCATTTGGGTGATAGCTGATAGAGTTACTAAGTCTTCACGCTTTTTGGCGGTCAAGACTACAGATTCAACGGAGGACTATGCCAAGCTTTACATTAATGAGATTGTGAGGTTGCATGGGGTTCCTGTGTCTATCATCTCAGATAGAGGTCCTCAACTTACCTCTCATTTCTGGAAGTCGTTTCAGAAAGGTCTTGGTACTTAGGTTAACCTTAGCACAACATTTCATCCGCAGACGGATGGTTAGGCAGAGCATACCATTCAGACCTTAGAGGACATGCTGAGAGCTTGGGTGACCGATTTTAAGGGTAGTTGGGATGATCATCTTCCTCTTATAGAGTTCGCTTACAATAATAGTTACCATTCCAACATTCAGATGGCCCTTATGAGGCATTGTATGGGTGTAGATGTAGATCTCCAGTTGGTTGGTTTGAAATAGGTGAAGCAGCCTTGATAGGGCCAGATTCAGTTCATGATGCTATGGAGAAAGTGAAACTCATTAGATATAGACTAAATACAGCCCAAAATCACTATAACTCTTACGAAGATGTAAGGAGAAGGGAACTAGAGTTCCAAGATGATGATTATGTATTCCTGAAAGTGTCACCTATGAAAGGGGTGATGAGATTTGGCAAAAAGGGGAAGCTTAGTCCTAGATATGTAGGCCCATACAAGATCTTGAAAAGGATTGGTAAAATGGCTTATGAGTTAGAGTTGCCACCAAAACTAGCAGCAGTACATTCAGTTTTCCACATTTCATTGTTGAAGAAGTGTGTGGGTGATCCAACGTCTATTGTACCTTTAGGAAGTGTGGCTGTGAAGGATAGTATCACTTATGAAGAGGTAACAGTTAAAATCCTTAATCATCAGGTTCGACGGTGAGGAACAAGGAAGTCACTTCAGTCAAGGTTTTGTGGAGGAGTCAGTCCGTAGAGGGAGCTACTTGGGAAGCAGAAGCAACCATGAATGCGAAGTATCCTCACCTCTTTCCTTCCGATTCCATTCCAGCTTGAGGTAATAGTTCCTCTTCAGTTATTTAGTCATTCATGTGTAGCTTCAGTCTTAGTATCATGTTCTTTTAGTTTGTACTTGCATTTTCAGAGTATTTTCATGTTCTTGAAACTTAGTTCAGTCAGAAATCAGTTTCAGTATTTTTAGTGGTAGTAACACCCCGTATCCGAAAACAGACCTTAAATTTTTTTTCCAGGAGTTATAGGTGCAACTCACAAATGCCACTCATGAACAGTAGGGTGACCCACGACCCGTGCTGGTGGTTCGTGGTTCACACGTGTGACCCTCTTCCTAGAAACCCAGGAAAATTTGGCTAAGTGTTGACCCGCGGCCGGACCCATGGACCTTATATCAGGTCACAGACCGTGGTCCGTGTCCATGGATCACCACCCCTAGAACCATCCTCCAGTCATGATTGACGGTTGACCAGCATGGACCGTCAGTCGATCGATGGTCCGTCGGTCCCATCCGTCGGTCACTCCAACAACAGTTAAGTCGGGGGTGTTTTAGTCTTTTCCTATTTCATTTGACCCTTAAACTACGTTGTTTAGACCCTAAACTATGAGGTTTTAGTCAGTTTAAGCCTAGAAACATAACTAGAACTTACCTAAGTCAAATTATTAATCAAAACTTAGAAAAATTAGAGTGTAAGAGGAGAAAAGAGGTCAAAAACCTAATTCAAGAACGCAGCAAGATTCCATCAGTTCCAACCCCGAAATTGAAAGTTTTCTCCGCGGAATTCATCACCAGGTATGTGGGATTTCACTAGTGGATTCCTTTCGCCTATTAGGTCCCTAGAATTCAGTCAGATTCTTGATTCCCTATTATTAGCTAGACCTAGGGTTTCTAGAACTTCAGCAGATTATCATGAACTAGTTAATTTAATGTTCCAAATCAAATAATCATGTTATTACTCAGTTTCTCATATGGCATTCAGAAACCTAGTTATATATATTCTTTAGTTCATGAATTATGCATGCTAGATCAGATTATTCAGTTAATACATATATACACATGCTTCAGTTTACGAATGTCACATTATCAGTCATATTGTTGCATTCTCAGTTTGCATGTCAGTTTTGAGCTATCTAGTATATGACATAAATTCAGTCTTAATGTGTTAATCACTTAATCTATTGGGAGTAGCATAATACCGAGATGGACTAGGGTCAGTCACCCATATAGTCCCATAACTATGAGCCACGTAGGTTGTAAGTTCCCTTTGTGGGCATCATTTTAGTGATCACTCCAGCATGCCTCTATACCTTTGGCTAGGTGTATTGGGTCCTCTCGATGAGGCGTATACATCGGACTCCATATTTAACTAATGTGGTTTTATGTTGGTTATTAGTAGCTCCCAGAGTTCAGTCAGACTCTATTGCATTGACCATTTATCATTACATTCAGTATTCGGTGTTAGCATGTTACAAACTGGTCATTGCATTCTGTTAGTTCAGTATTCAGCATATATATCATGTTCAGATTTTATCATTGATTTATTGCTTTGTTCAGTTTTATGTTATTTCAGCTTTACTCTATCCCTCATGCTTAGTACCTTTTCAAGTACTGATGCATACTCTACGCTACATCTTCTCTTGATGTAGGTTCAGGTCCTCAGCAGTCAGATCACGCTTCAATCGGTTCTCGATCGTCAGTTTAATAGCATCAATGATGAGTCCTCATTCTTCGAGGACTAGTGACATGACTATCTTTATCGCTTTTATCTTTAGTTTCAGGTTTGCTAGATTTAGCTGGGGCATGTCCCAACATTTCTAGTCACTAGAGGCTTTATTTCAGACATAGTTTGTTTCAGCTTTGGTCTTAGAGTTTGATTTCTCATTTGTACTCAAACTCGCAGTTTTTTATATATTCAGATTAGTATATGTGTATTCCCCATCATTTTAGTTTATTACGATTTAGCTTCTGCACAGTTTTGTTTGTTCAGTTTATCTCTAGTATGCGTATGATTATGCCAGCAGGGTTAGCTTGGGGTCACTCAAGATCCTAGGTCTCGTGTTGCGTCTAAGGGGTAGCCTCGAGGGTGACAATTCTAATTCAAATGGAACACACCTTCTAGAGTCCCAATTCGAATTGAACACGTCTTGTACAGTCCCACATAATTTCAATGTCTTCAAATGCCCCTTGCTTTAAGGCTTGTCGGAGTGTAGAATCAATGAAACTCAGAGACGAGGCTTGAAGTACTCATTTTTCCACCTTTTAATCTTCAGATTATCATATTTGATTTATGATAGAAGAGATGAAGGAAAAATTTGGTCCCACTGGGAGTGCCAATTTGTTTGCAATGAATTTTAAAGAGACAAAAAATAAATTACAATCACAAAAAATATATGAATAAACATAATTTTATTCATCAAGATAGTGCGGGTACAATTTTGTTCCTCCCCTTATTCTACTCTCCTATGATTTATCCATGATTCGGTGGCTGTTAGTGGCATATTTCTCGAACTAGGATTATTTAATTTGACCTCTATATGAATATTCCATGAATTTGTGGAATATTTGAGATGCCTTTTAATGGAATATAATACCCTTTATGTAGGCATAAACTAGAGTTTAGGGTTGAGTAGCCTCCAAGAATTCTAATTGAAACTGAACACACCTTCTAGAGTCTCAATTCGAATTGAACACGTCTTGTAGAGTCCCACAAAATTTCAATGTCTACCCCAACAATTCCAACATATTGTGTATCTAGATTACTAAGAAGAGGATAAATGCCTATGTTGCTTGGCCTTTCCCAAAATGTTGTCGCACACGTACCCAATGATCTTTTTGATAAATCTTACATATCCGGAAGTTGCAATTGCACGACATAACACCTAAAAATATTTCTCCAATCACCTCTTCCATATTTCTCTAATGATAGAATTAGCAACCTATTCGAGAAATGCGAAAGAGGTGACAGGAGATATATTACTTCAGGGTTTTAAATTTATAGACATCATTACTTTTCAACACTTTTCAGTTAGACAAATTAGGCAAACCAATGTGCATACCAATTGTTGAATTGATAAGTCTTGTAGCATTAGCTCATAATATTTCTTTGATCACCTCTTCCATATTTCTCCCGACGCATTAAGAAGCAACCTATAACCAAAAAAGTGTTATACATCTTATATATTCCAACATCAAGTAAGAATAATTATAGACATATTTATAGGGAAGTTCATCCACCATTTGCTTAGTAATTACATAAGCTATGGATCCCTGTGATCCAAGCTAAGTGGTGATTTACATTAGGGATCTGGACATTTGCAAGAACAAGAATCTATAATCCAATACCAAATTAAGCGAATTTTTAGTGAACTATTGAAGCTATCAGTATATTGATCATACTAGTATAAAAGCTCTACACTATTTGGCATCATGTGGAAGTTCTGGTAAAGGTATATTTGTAAAAAAAAAAAGTGGTTATAAACAACGAGTGTCGATTCTGAGTTAGCTAGGGTCAATTCTCTATAGGCCTATATATATATATATATATATATCTTAACAGAATAAAAGACTTCTATAAAACTGTAGATTTATCCACGAAATAGTGACAAACTTAAAAAATACCTTTTTACTTACTTAGTAAACTTAAATACACCCCTGATCTTGCAACATGACTACACGAGTGAAATACACCCTAAATTTTCGTCAATTTTATGACTATTTTCAACACTTTTGTTGTTTTTTTATTAAGAGTCTCATGCTCCTACAAGAATTTAAGACCACTTGCTATGTCATGTGGTAGATCGTGGGTGTATTTAAATTTAGTTAGTCAAGTAGAGGGGTGTTTTTTAAGATTGTCAATAATTCGAGGATGAAACTAATAATTTGCGCCAAATTAAAAAGTGTTTTCAATACTTCTATCTTAAAAAAACCCGAAGATAGTCTCTCTATTTTTGCAAGGTAAGATATGATGTTTCTACAGATCACTTCTTTTATCTTTTTCAAGTAGGTAGGAGCTTTTGGGGTGACAATAACAATGTTTTGGGTGTCAAAAAAATTGGTTGTATTCTATCAATTGTGCCAAGTTGATGCATTTGTTAATGACATTTGTGTTCAATTTTCCGCCAAGTTTGAGTTGAAATTAGGGGGTGACAAGTAGTATAGCGTTTGGCCATAGATTTCCAAATATTTTTGGTAAATATTATTTGGGTGAAATTTCACCATGTGTTTGGCCATAGTATTTGGGAAATATATTTCACCTTTTTAAGAAATATGATTTATACCCATAATTTTTAAAAACTATCAAAACTAATAATAGGGTTGTATTACATAGCACATGACATTGTTAATATAAATCGATTGTTATCATTTTCATCAACAGCCATATCATCACTTTCATATTCACTGAATATTTCATCATTACTTTGATGTTCACGTAAAAAATTATGTAAAACAACGCAACCAACTATTGTAGAGGGTGTTTTTCTAGAAGATCAAAGTTTGGTGTAGAATTTGAATTATTAAAAGTTCTCAAATAATGAGACTTGACCCAAATACTTGTTTTTTTTAGTATTTGGGAATTTGGGTTATTTGCCAAAAATATTTTCCAAATAATAGCAAATTATATGGACAAACACTATTTGCCAATTTTTTCCCCAAATTTTACTTGGGAAATCTATGGCCAAACGGGCAGTGACACCTTATCAAATAAAAATTCCCAAAATAAGTGTGATATGTTAAAAATTCAAAACACAAATTAATATGTTTTTAACTATATCTTTATACTCCATTTTCTTAAAATAATATTCAAACTTTAAGATACATTTATTAACTAAAGATAGTTAATAAACTACACATTATATTTTTTAATAAACATATTTTTTTGCTAAAACATGCTTCTACTCTATGTGGACAGTAGATGTGAGTATCTAAAATTTAAGAATAAAAAAATTAATAGAACCTACTTTAAAATAAGAAATAGATAGCAGTATAGCAATCTGAGATCAAAAGAAACTCAAGTTACCGTTACATACCGTCACAAAGCTCTTACATTATGGTCCGAGAATCGTAGCAAACACGGTTGAGCCCAATTGAGTATTGTAGAAAACTCAATTGGATCCAGCTCTTACTTGGATTTGCTCAACGATGAGAATATTAACTAGGTTGACTTAAGAAATCGACCAGACAATAACAATTTTTTTACGAAAGGCAAAGAGAGAAATACAATTAATTAAAGGACACGATGAGGAACTCCGCCATATGTTTACCTGGGTCAATAATACTCTTAAGTATTTACCACAAGCTGTCCTAAAGTCTATGTTGTCTGCAACAATGGAAAACATATGATAAGCATAAGAACAATAATATTACCGGAAAAATTAGAAAACAATCTACCAATGTTATGACCTCCAATCATCACCAAGTAAAATGAAACTTAGTTTCCACTAAGAGGTGTTTCACAAAGAAATGTAGTTCTCTTCACGACTAAAAGCATAAACAACTCACAAAAACTTTTGATAACAAGATGATATAAAAAAAACCATAAGAAACCATGCATGCATAACCAATATGCATCTGAACATAAGCCAATCTAGAGGTCAACATCACACACCTCAACTACTAGACAACAATCAGTGAAAGCCATATATTGAAAACAATATCAAAAACATTTTGGGAGCTAATGAGTCCGAGATTGGGACTCATTTAGGGCTTCATTTACAATGATTTAGTGTCCTCAAATTCTTATTTTGTGCCAATAACTGATGGAAAACCCTTGATTTCCATGTATATGGTCTGAGGAACAAAGCATGGACACTAATTTGCAAAACTAATGAAGAGAACTGAAAGAACGAAGAAAAGAGAACCTGGTGATCGCCAGGTTCACTTGGCGAGTCGCCGAATGGCTATTTAACCACCTAAAGTTTTAGTATGCCAAGCCTTGAAGGAGAAAACCAAGTTAGTGAGAGAAAGGAGCAGTCAGCGAGTCGCCAAGTGGTTCCGCGATGCAGTGTTGGATCGCCCAAAGTTACAAAACTTAAGGATGCTGAAGGCCAAAGCAGAAAAACAATGGAACTGACCAAAGGGTGGATCGGCGAGCTAATCGGCGAGCCCGACTTACTACGCTGAATGGTCATTCACAACATATTTTTGGCGACTATAAATACATTTTCTAACATTAATTTTAGTATCAGATTTTAGGAGATTATTATTATTTTTGAGTTCTAAGTTTTTGACATTGAATTGGTAGTATTGACACTAGTTTTTCCTAAGCTTTGGAGAATTATAGTTTTTCATTTTCGAGAAATTGGAAGTGGGTCTTTGAGATTCTTCAACTTGGAGAATTGTAAGGATGAAATTAATCTTACCAGTTGATGGAAACACAATTTGGTAACGATTTTTATCTTTTTATGATGTCAAGCTAAAACCCCAATTCTTGGGGTGTGATTATGGGCTGATTTAGTTTATGGGTATTGCTAATTGTTAGTGTAAATACTATTTAGATGTTTAATCAGTAATTGTGGTTTAATTTAGGAATTGTAGTTGTAAATGCAGTTCTACCTTTGTGTTTTTGGCTTGCTCGAGAGAGAGGTTTTAAAACCAAGATTATTGATTAATGGTCAGTGGGTATTGGGTTATTATGGGTTCAGCTCGAGAGAGTGAATCCTAAACTTAGTTCCCCATATTCAGCTCGAGAGAGTGAATAGACTAAGGTGTAGACTGGTCTTAGTTTTCTTGCTTGTTGGTGTTCGAGAGAAACCAACATGATTCGGGGTAAATTGTTTGAGAGAAAGTTTATTCCCTCTATGGCTTAACTTACTCACTAATATTCAAGTATTTCCTAACAGTTGCAATTACCCATTTGTCTATATTAGTCTATAATCGAATCACATCTCAAGAAATCATCTCATTATTGTTATTTCGTATTGTTTGTTGCTGCTGTAGTTGATAATTAGAACCAAACCCCCCTGTTATTTGAAATTCGTGTCACCCCCTAATTTGAATTATGTTTTTATTCGATAATGTCTATTCCTATGACTGATTTGACCATGTTCACACTTTGCTATTGAATCTTGAACACATACCGCTCCCTGTGGGATTCAACCCCAACTCATTTAGTTGGGTTATATACTGACTAGCGATCGTTGACACTTAGAATTGGATGAAGTGTCCTTGAAATGTTAATCAAAATGGCGCTGATGTCGGGGAGTGGTGTTGGTTAATATTCTTTGGTTAAGTTGAATTTTGTTCTTGTTAGTTATAGTTGAATCTACTTACTTCTAGTTTTTGTTTGTTTGTTTGTGTTTTGAAACAGAGGAAATGAGTGTGAACGGAAGCAATGGTAGCCAAGTAGGCCACCAAGATGACATCGGCAACCTTAACGATGTCAATGAGCATAATGTTAATGACTCTCATCTAATGGGTGGAATTGGTGTCATTCGCTTTCCTCCGGATTAAGGGAACACTGTGTTCCATATTACAAGTACTATGTTGCAGCTCTTGCAATTGAAAAGTTGTTTGGTGGATTGGCTCATGAGGATCCCATGAGCATATCAGAAACTTTGTTAATGTTTGTGGGCCGTTCTCCTTCAAGAACATATCCCAAGAGTCAGTCTGGTTGAGGTTGTTCCCATTTTCTTTAATTGGAGAAACATGTAAGTGGCTGGCTGAATTGCCACGACACTCAATCACTTCATGGGAAGAGCTTGTCACCGCATTTCAAGTGCAATTTTTCCCTCCTTCGAAGATGATGACTCTTTGGGACAACATCCAAAGCTTCAAGCATTTGGAAGGTGAGACAATTCATGAAACTTGGCTACGATTCAAGAAGTTGGTGTTACAATGCCCAACTCATGGTTTGCCCGACAATGTTTTAATGCAATATTTTTACCGACGCCTTGATTCGGTGAATAAGGGTGTAGCTGACCAACTTTCTCTGGGAGTTTTGATGCAACAATCTTACATTATAGCAGCCCAACTTTTGGATGGTATGACCATAATTAATCGGGCTTGGTACACCCACGAAGATCAGGTCTCCCCTCTAACGTTTAAATTGACCAAGGAGCAGCTTGAGAAAGACCAAGAGAGAGACCAAAACATGGCCAAGATCATGACACAACTTGACATTTTGTCTAATTATGTCATGGGAGCGGGTGCTAGGAGTGTCAATGCCGTGGGTGTTGGGTGTGATAATCCCGATGAGGCCAAGTTTGAAGTGTTGTACAACAAAGAGTTGAACTTCCTAGCTAACCAAGGAGGTGGTTATCGTTCAAACTACCCGAGGCAGGGTGGTAACCAAGGTTGGAATATGTAATGAAGGATGGAAAGATCGTGATAGAGAGTGGAGGGATCAAAATCCCACTTGGAAGGAAAGAGATGGGAGAAGGGCAGGTACATTCCTCCCCACGAGCGCCAAAAGCCCAAGGATTCTGAGGTTGGTCGTTCTTAGGGTATGCTCTCTCGTATCCTTAACAAGGTTGAGAGGTCTGATAAGATCTTGAAAGAAATGAAGGATGATGTATCGACCCTTAGCCAGACGGTCACCTCTCACTCCATCTCTATCAAACAATTGGACACCCAAATGGGTCAGATTTTGTCTCATTTAAACCCGAGACAACAAGGGGGGTTGCCTAGTGACACTATGGCCAACCCCAAGAATTAGGTTTGATCGAGGACTTGCGTTGTGCTACGACGTTAACTAAGGCATTGCTTGGGAGACAACCTAAGTTTTTTTTGTTTTTTTTTGTTTTAGGAATAATCGTGTGTTGATTTTGCAGGTTGAAGTGTAGGATGTGTTTGAAAAGTGCAGGTTAGCGAGCAAATGGTCCAGTCGGCGAAGCACCTAAGAGGTCGGCTAGCCCGACCTGGACCGCCGTTAGACTCTAGAATTTATAAGATCAGAGTCTGTAAAATTTGACGGGACCATGGATTAGTCGGTGAGTCACCGAACAGGCCAGTGATCATGACTTTGTCCACCATTTAGACCCCCACATTAACTGGAGGTCCTGTAAAACTTGGCGAGGTAAGTGCCTACTCGGCGACACGCCGAGTGGGTTGGCGAGCAAAACTAATATCACCGAATGGGCGAGAACTGGACAGTTTTAAAAGCCAAAAGGTTTAAACTTTCAAACTCTTTCACAATCCCTCACTTTTTAACTTCCCAAACTTACACCCACACTATCTTTTCCCATATTTTTGCATTATTACCGCTTTTTAGTCGTCTATTGTGTGTTCGGAGTTGGAACTCTTTGCTGCCTAGCTTTTCAAAGTATATATTCGGCATAAAAGGTTGGTTTTTCAAACCCCGTACTTGTAATTAGCAATTCTTACTCATTTTCAATTGTTCTTATCTTAGTGAGATGTGTTGGGCCTCTCTGAATCGTAATTATATGCTTGTGTGTGCCTATTTCAATTTGAAAATCTTGCCGATATTGCCTAATTGTTGATTTCCCAAAATTTCATGCTTAAAATTGATCAAATATTATTGAGTTGTGCTAATTTGTTGTTGGGCCTAGTCTGGTGAAGTCTGAGTAACCCATAATTGTGCTAAATGACGTATTTTGCAAGATGATGGACCATTTGACGTCATTCTTAATTGCTTAAATCGTCAAATGGCTAATTTTAGCAAAAATCGGGAGAAGTATGAGTATCCCAGGGGTATGGGTCTAAGCCAAATTGAGTTTGTGTATGCTTTGATTTTGTTTTCGGGGGCTGCGGGGTTGAATTTTGGAAGTTGGGGTTGAAAGTAGGCACGTTGGGCAGTTTGGCGATCTGGGTCAAGCTCGCCGAACCAGTCGGCAGTTCACCGAATCCCCCTTGATCGCCTTTAATTTCATGTTAAAATTGATTTTTGGTTCTAAACTTTCGGCAAGAAGCCTGAGTTCTCCGAGTGCACTCGGTGACTCACCGAAAGTCTTTCTTGATCGCCCTTTCTGCGCCCCTAATCCCTAAAATACACTATAACTTTGGCGGTCTAGTATTTGCTCGCCGAACGGGCCTTTCCATAGCCGACATGGCAATTTTTTTGAAATATTTTGAGCCAAACTGTTCGGTGAGCCCAATGTGGCTCGCCAAAGTGATTCAGCGAGTTTGTCTGCAACTATTTTTCTGCAACTTTTCTCTAAATGCTCTTTTTGATGTTTTTGCAAATATGGCTAGAAACAACCTTTATATGCCACCCCGTAAAAGAGCACGTGACATAGTTATAAATGAAGGAGGAGCTAATCCACAAAAGGGAAGAACAGAGCCTCTAAAGGGAGGCATGGGCAAGGGCAACAAGCCCATTACTGAGGTTTCGGAGCACAGCTCCGGCAGCAAGGGAAAGTCCTGTGACTTCCAAGCTACATTCTCCGAGCCGGATGATGACCAACCACTACAGTCCAGGAGAGTAGAGATCTTTGCTAGGTCTCATCCTGACTCAGTGAGAGCCCCTTCAACCACTACTCCTACAATAGATTTAGTGATAGCTCCAACACCGCCTGTGGCCCTAGTGCCACTAGTACATGTTCCTTCTCCCCGGCTACTTAACAGATTGAAAGCCGATGGGTTGCGGACAATTCTAGAAGAGAAACTTCTATCTAGATAGGACCTAGAGGGCAGATACTCCAGTGTGAGGGAGATACTCTAATGGTCTAGATTTCATATCTTCACCAGGCCTCAAGGCCCATATATCCCCACCTGGGTACGTGAGTTCTACTCTGCTTACGGTGATCTGGTTCCCCAGGGGAAGAAGAAGGCTAGTGCCTTCAGACCAGTGAAGTCTGTAATGGTTCGAGAAAGAGAAGTGGGGTCCAACAACGACTACATAAATGTTGTGCTTGAAAGAACCATAGGGTTCGAGCACAAGTATGAGGGTCTGGTGACTGCTCAGTCCGTGGATGACCTTAAGGGATGGTTTGCCCCCCTTATTTATGATACCACTCCGAGGTGGATCGAGGCGGGAGGACAAATAAAGAAGAAGGATTTGAATGTAGCTGCACGGTATTGGTTTGAATTCATCAACAACTTCATCATGCCTTCATAGAATGAATCCATCCTCCGTCATGCAAAGGCAACCTGTTTAGATTGAATCTTAGCAAAGAAGCGGCTCAACTTGGGACTTATTATTAAGCAGGAGATGGCCATGAGGGCCAAACAGCGCCAGACATCCCTGACTTTCTCGGTCTTGATCACAGAGTTGTGTCGGTGTGCTGGAGTTCCTCATGATAAGATGAGAGATGTTGAGGTCACTCCCACATCCTCCATAGACATTCGGCGTATAGAGGTCGAGTACATGCGGGAGGAGGAAGACAGGAGGAGAGCAGCTTCGGTGGATACATCTCCAGAAGTGGACGTTGATTCTATACCTGTAGAGGCATCTTTCCGTACTCCGGCCTCTAGGCCTTCAGGTACTTCCACTACCTCCCAGACTCCGGTACTTCTACTGCATCCTAGCCCACCAAGATAACTCAGACCATGCTCCTAAAATGGGGCACTTAGCCCATTCTGCGGATGTGAGGGCGACTCAATTGGAGGCTGCGGTACCGTGGATGATCGAGAGTGCTATTCTAGCTACACTGACACCCCTATGAGCATCTATTAACACTCTCACGGTGAGATTTGAGACTTTTGTGAGTAGACAGGGGGAGACTTCTGAGGTTACGACTTTAATAGCCAAGGTTACAGACCTGAGGAAGGATGCAGACTATCTAAACTCTACAGACTTCACCACTTTATTTGAGGCAACTAAGACGGAGGATGCTCCATCTACTTCTGAGATTCCTTCGAGTACCACCGCAAACGTACAGATGGATGTGGCAGTTGATGCCTCAGAGGCAGAGATAAATGAGGAGCAACTTGGGGAGCGAGATGCTGCTGTGCATGATGATCTCGCCGATCTTGAGGATGTGATGCTCTAGATTGCCCGCCAGACCTCCTTGAGAGACACCACTATGGTTGAGTCCAGTGGAGCTGGTACTATTGATGTGACATCGGGCACTGATGCCCCGACAGATGGAGACACTTTGTAGACACGACTTTTCCTTATCTCTCTCTCTGTCCTTTTTGGATATTTTATTGCATTTGAGGACAAATTGCATTTTATTTGTGGTGGGGTGAGGTATTTCTATACCTACCTCTTGTGATTGTTATTTTTGTATATATTGGGATTTTGTGTGAAAATTGTATTTTGACACTGTGTTGTGAATATTTGAGCTTGTGGCTCTGGATTTTAATTGTAAATGGTTTTTGGACCCTTTTGAAATATTTTGTGCCACTTCTTGATTGTGTTGATATATTGTTGTTCTTGTGCAAATTTGAGTATCGGTCTTGATCAATACCGATGACTTGAATAGTGCTCCCAATCGAACAAAAATGAATGTGCGGCTATAATGAGGCCAAGTGAAGTTGCATAGGAAATATGTGAACTTTTTGAATCTCGTTGTGACTAGCCGGTTATCGAATAGAGGATATTGTGATGAACATCGCACACTAGCGAAAGTGTAGAGTCTTATTTGATATTGGTTCCAATGCCTTGTGTGATGAGCTTAACGTGAACCATGTGTGATGACACCTAGAATTCACCCCGTTGGTCCGGTTGACGAAGTGATGCAAGCTCTTGAAATGATCTTAGGCAACAATTTTAAAGAGTGAAACAATTTGACTTAATACCTCTTTTGTGGCCAACTTTGTGAGTGTGAACTTTGCTTGAACACCCTTTGAGCCTTAGCCTTTTCTTGGAAGAAACTTGATACAATTGTAACCCTCTCTTTATCCATTCACCTATAATCCTCATGAAATGTTGTTTGTTTAAATAGCCAACTTAGGCCAAAAGCCTAAGTTGGGGGTGTGTTGAAAAGAGAAGGCAAATGAAGAATTGCAAATAACTCTCCCTTGATCCATGGTTTTGAGAATGATGGAATCCCTCCATATAAAAAAAAAGAGAAGAAAAATGAAAAAGAAAAAAAAAGAATGAAAAAGTGGAGAAATGAAGTGTGGAAGTTGCAAAGGAAATGGGGTGTCCAAAGTTCCATGGAAAATGAATAATAGGTTGAGTTTTGAGCATAAGTGTGAATGTTGAAGAAAAGGATAGAAAGTGATGTTCATACCACATTTCATGAGGAAAGCAGCCACTGAACCTAAATGACCATACCTTTACACTAAGTCCCATTACAAGCCTTGAAAAGACTGAGTAAGCTGAAACAATTGTTGGTTGGAAAAGAAGGGCAAACCTATGGGTGAAGTCATGCATGTGTTCATCTTTGTGAGTGTGATAGTTGTACGTGATTCCGCAACTTTAAATTGTTGATGAATATTGTGTGAATATGGAATTATTCTTTGTGTGAGGGCATTTGAGTACTTTTGTTGAGCTTGAACTTGCATTTGAAGCAAGTATTGTGAACTTGAGAATCTTTGGTATTGGTGAGTCACAACTTGAACCTTTGAGTGCCCAATTGATCCTTACATGAGTAAGTTGAGTCTTGTTGTGTGCATTCATGATTGAGTCTTGTATAGAACTGTTTGAGACATACATTTTGAACTCCTGAACTTGAGTTTTACTTGAGGACAAACAAAAGTTTAAGTTGGGGGTGTTGATGAGTCTTAGATTTGGACTCATTCAGGGCTTTATTTACAATGATTTAGTGTCCTCAAAGGCTTATTTTGTGCCAATAACTGATGAAAAAACCTTGATTTCCAGGTATATGGACTAGGGAACAAAGCATGTACACTAATTTGTGAAAAGGAATGAAGCGAACTGAAAGAAAGAAGAAAAGAAAGCCTGGTGATCGCGAAGTCCACTTGGCGAGTCGCCGAATGGCTATTTGACCGCCTAAAGTTCCTGTGTGCCAAGCCTTGAAAGAGAAAACCAAGTTGGCGAGAGAAAGGAGCAGTCGGCGAGTTGCCGAGTGGTTTCGCGATGCAGTGTAGGATCACCCAAAGTTACAGAACTTGAGGATGCTGAAGGCCAAAGCAGAAAGGCGATGGAACTGACCAAAGGGCGGATGGCCGAGCTGATCGGCTACCCCGACTTACTGCGCCGAATGGTCATTCGTAACATATTTTTGGCGACTATAAATACATTTTCAAACATTAATTTTAGTATCAAATTTTAGGAGATTATTATTATTTTTGAGTTCTATGTTTTTGACAATTAATTGGGAGTATTGATACTAGTTTTTCCTAAGCTTTGGAGAATTGAAGTTTATCACTTTCGAGAAATTGGAAGTGGATCTTTGAGATTCTTCAACTTGGATCATTGTAAGGACGAAATTATTCTTACCCAGTTGATGGAAACACAATTTGGTAACGATTTTTATCTTTTTATGATGTCTAGCTAAAATCCAATTCTTGGGGTGTGATTATGTGATTAAGGGATGATTTAGTTTATGGGTATTGCTAATTATTAGTTTAAATGTTGTTTAGAAGTAAGTTTAATCAGTAATTGTGGTTTAATTTAAGAATTGTAGTTGCGAATGCAGTTCTACCTTCTTGTTTTTAGCTTGCTCGAGAGAGAGGTTTTAATACCAAGATTATTGATTGATGGTCAATGGATATTGGGTTAATATGGGTTCATCTCGAGAGACTGAATCCTAAACTCAGTTCCACATATTTAGCTCGAGAGAGTGAATAGGCTAAGGTGTAGGCTGATCTTATTTTTCTTGCTTGTTGGTCTTCGAGAGAAACCAACTTGATTCGGGGTAAATTGTTCGAGCGAAAGTTTATTCCCTCTATGGCTTAGCTTACTCACTAATATTCAACTATTTCCTAACAGTTGTAATTACCCATTTTTCTACATTAGTCTCTAATTGAATCGCGTCCCAAGAACTCGTCTCATTATTGTCATTTCGTATTGTTTGCTGCTGTTGTAGTTGATAATTAAAACCAAAACCCCCCTGTTATTTGACATTCGTGTCACCCCCTAATTTGAATTGTTTCAAAGCATATTCTTTAACATTCATATTCACTTGATAAATGTTAATTAACTCAAGCACCTTTGTCTCCCTCATATCAAGGGAAAAAAACATATCAAATAAAGCAACTTTAAACTTCTCCCAATCAAGAGGACTCACATCTACCACCCTCTCTTCCTTCCATTGATTGAACAAAACTTGAACAACATCCTTAATTTGATAAGATGCCAATTCCACCTTTTCCACCGGCTCCACTCCCATGATCATCAAGACCTTATGCACCTCATCCATGAACTCTTGAGGATTTTCCTCAATCTTGGAACCATGGAAGTTAATCTTAGTGAAGTTCCTCACTCTAGTTGCCATTGTACCAACATTTGGGTTCACAAAAGCATTAGCCTCTCTATTGGCTTGAGCCATCATAGCTTGAGCCAAAATTTGAAAAGAAGCTCGGAACTCTGTATTAGTCACTTTTTTGGTCAAAGGGTCAGCCGGAACTTGAAGAGCTTTTGTTCCACATTCTTATTCGCATCGTTCTAACTTGTGCTCTTAAATGGGCCATATCCTAAAAATCATTGAATATAGATTGGGAGAGAGACATATGGAGTTAAATTCTATCGCATGAGTTATGAAAGAAGAAGAATTTCCTAAACATCTTATTGTTCCTATTCATAAATATTGTGCGCTTCACACTCATGAACAAGACTCTACTTGACGTGGCTTGTGAGACATCCTAAGACCTTTATAAACCTTCCACTGAATACCAAGTTTGTCATGACCTAAAATATACCTTAGGCATAACATGGCGTATAGAACCCCAAAAGGCCCTATACAAGCCACTTAGCATAAAGAGTAAAAGAGTTTGACAAAGAAAGTCTAACATAAGTCTCAATAAGCCATTTAAAAGATTAAAGAAGTTGTTGGGATGTAGCCCATAAACCATATACATCGTCTGAAAACTGGAAATACATAAAGCATGTAAAAGTGTCTTGGTCCTTGGAACATGAGGACTCATCGACCCTCAAATCCGATAGAGTGAACTACTAGCCACGAGTGTGAGAGGTAAGAGCGTCAGACCCTGCATTAATGAAAAAAATGTAGGCACAAGTATGGATTAGTACATGGAATGTACTAAGTATGGGGCAATATGCATAAAGTAGACATGGTAACATGAATAGCTTAAAACATATAATTCATGACCAATATTGGAATATTTAAAAGATTAAAGAAGAAACACATAAAAATCATAAGATATGGTCAATGCATTCGAAATAAGAGAGATTGGAAAACTTTGAGAAGATATATTAATTTTGTGGGATATTAACTTTAACAGAAAATAAGACTATGAGAGCTATGTCATGGAATCCGGTATATCCCTCATACCGAAAGAAGGGGATTCTACTTTTCAAGGTAGCATCCGTATACATCATCTTTTTCTAAAGTAGATACAATAGCTAGGTCATTATAGACAATCCTCTAAGGACTCGTAGTTAGGGACTAGAGGTTGCTACTAGAGACTACCCTATTTGGGCCTCCACCTCAAGTCATCTCGGTGCTAATTCTAAATCCCAATGGAATAAATAAAAGTAAAATATTAATATAAAGTAGGAAAGGCAATGATCAATACCAATCCATATCTAAAAAATAAAAATATAGAATAGCTCCTTAAATTACAATTCAAGCGTAGGTGAGAAAACATTTCACTAATGTGAATCCATATGTGAGAAATACCTTTCACAATCATGGTAATATTCGTATGTGAGAAAACCTTGCACAAATTTTTTGATACTTTCATATAAAAGCACCCTATCAGCATAAACATCATTTTCATAAGACATGCATAATCTTTCAAAATTCATATTTCATAAGTTCATGGGTTCTTCGTTGGATCATAGTTGAAAATCATGGATCATGCAATTTCAACTAAATTTCATGTATTAACATTAAATAAGGCATTAAAAGACTTAAGCAACCATAAAATCATAATTGGATGAAACCCATATTTAACTAAGAAGAACCCTAATTTTAATCACTTGAAATTGAATTGAGAAATTGAAAACATTGGGGACCAATGGAGGAATGGACTCCATGCATGGGTGAATACCCACATACCTTGCTACTCAAAGCGCAAGATGAATGGAAAATTGATGAACTTGAATAAACCCTAGCCTTTTCTTCTTCCATAGTTTTAGAGGGAACTTCGGGGAGTGAATTTGGTTGGGTTTTGGGGAAAAAAGAGAATGGGTTTAAAGAGGGTAATTGTTGGACTTAAAATCTTTATAAAAGGGCTTAGGTTATAAGCCAAAACGACATTGTATAGGTTTAATTTTTTTAGGAAAATACCCAAAAGCCCCTAAAATTTAATTGTCGGATTGGTCTATGGGTGTGACCAATGGACTGTAAAACTTTCTATAGCCCGTACTAGTCAACCATAGACCAAGTACTGGAGCCTAAATTCTACCCAAGTTTTGACAAGCTAGGTCTACGACCCATAGACCCCAATCATAGAACTCAACTTGACTTTAAAATTTTCACCAAGTCTAGTACCCACCTATGAAAAGTATCTACGACTCGTACAATGATTGAGGAGTAGTCCTAGTTAAACACCGAATGAGGTACTGAAACTTGATTTTCTTCCACACTCCACTTTGGGTCTTCAGTTCTCTTCCTACGACCTGTAGGACTACCTACGATCTATAGGTTTGACTCATAGAGCAAGTCTTAGAAATTTTTTCTACATTATTCTTTTCCTTTCAACTTTCCAACTTCCAAGTGTTACGAGACCAAAATACCCTTATTTAAAATCTATCGAACAGGGTTTACAGTCTCGACCTACAGTCCATAAGAGTTTCTACATAGTGTCCTGTATGGTTGTAGAACATTAATTGGCCTTAAAATCTCGCCAATTTCCACGATTTTATTCTACGGGTTGTCGACAATCTTATGGATCGTAGACTTGAACCAACTTTATGGGAACTTCCTACAAACTGTAGACATTATCACAACCAGTCATGTTCATCCATAGACCATTATAAGAGACTTGACATGTCCAAAAATCACACTTAGTTGCTATGACTACCTTCCTATGAACCGTAGGACTTCCTACGGTCTGTAGGATTGCTTCGTATAAAACCTGCACTAGCAGAAAAAATGCAACTTTCCATTTTCGAGGTGTTACAATATCTCCCCCTTGGAAATATTCATCCTAAAATGGGACTCAAGCTATCATAAAAAGTGTAAGGAGAGAAACTCACAACCCAACATGAATGCAATATCGTTACAAAATGCACATAAATAAGGAGAAATTACTCCAAGCTAAATCATAACTCAAAAATGAAGTTGTCATGAACATGCATGCATATGAAATCATGAGAATGAAGAAAATGCATTAATCCCAAAGAACGAGCAATGAGGAACTTAATACCTCACACTAAAATAGGATCCGAGGGAAGGAGAAGAGGATACTTGGACATCATATCGGCTTCGGCCTCCAAAATAGCACCCTCAACTAATTGATTACTCCAATGAACTTTTACGGATGCAACTTCTTTATTTATCAATCTCCAAACCTAATAGTCTAAAATCTCAATTAGACCTCTTCATAAGAAATGCATTCCTTAACTCCCAAACTTTCCAGTGACACGATAGGCGTCAGATAACTAACAAACTTTTTCACCAACGAAACAAGGAATAACCGATGTACTGATGCCAAATTAGTAGGTAACTCTAATTCATAGGCCACTTTTCCAATACACTTTTAAAATATGATATAGGCCCACATAACATGGACTTATCTTCCCTTTCTTTCTGAACCTCATCATACCCTTCAAAGGTCAGATTTTAAAATAAACCCAATCATCAAAATCATATTCTAGTTCCCTTTATCTCACATCGACATAAGACTTTTATCGACTTTGAGCCATTTTCAGCCGCTTTCTAATAAGTCAAACCTTCTCTATAGCCTCATGCACTAACTCGAGCCCTATAAAAGTGACCTTACCAACTTCAATCAAACCAATAGGAGATCACATTATCTACTAAATAGGGCCTTAAATGGAGTCAATTGGATACTTGAGTGATAACTATTATTATAAGCAAATTCAATTAGAGGCAAGTGATCATCTCAATAACCCCTATTATCAATCACACAAGCTCTCAATATATCTTCGAAAGTTTGAATAATACGCTCAACTTGCCCATTAGTTTGAGGATGAAAAGTCATACTAAGCTTCATTTGATTACCAAGGCCCTTCTGTAATGACCTCCAAAATTGAGACGTAAACTGAGTACCACAATTGGAGATAATGGATAAGCGAAACCCATGGATCCTCAAAATTTCCCAAATATAAAGCTTAGAAATGTCTTGGGCTGAAAATGAAGTCTTCACAAGAATAAAATGATCTGACTTCATTATCTTGTCCACAATAACACAAATTGAGTCTAACTTACGTCGAGTACGAGTAAACCCATAATGAAGTTCATATTCAAGTCTTCCCACTTCCCAGTAGAAATGCTAATAACTTGAGCCAAACCACTTAATTTATGATGGTCAATTTTCACTTGTTGATAATTGGGGTACTTAGCAACAAATTCTATGATATCCTTTTTCATCCCATTTTTCCAAAAGACTTCAAACTAATCAAGGTACATCTAGGTGGCTCTCGGGTGAATAAAATATTGAGAATTGTGAGCATCCTTAAAAATTTGATTCCTCAACTCATTGACATTTGGAACAAATAATCAACCTTGGTAAAGAAGAACACCATCTCTGCCTTGGAAGAAATCCTTAACGGTTGTTTCAGAAATATATTTCTTCAATTCAGCCATAATTGTATCAAGATCTTGTTTATCCTTTAAATCCAACACAATAGATGATTCTAAACTATTTTGAACAATTACACCTCTTTCTTTGGAATCTACCAAGTGAACATGTAATCAGGAAAACCTATAAATATCACTACTTAGCTGTTTCTTACAATCCTCAACAAGAGCTGCTCTAACACCTCAAAAAAAGGAAAGTTGCATATTTACCACGGGTCCAAGTCTACGGGTCCTGTTTACGGCCCGTAGAATGGAGTTGTAGAAATGGTCATGAATATTTCATTATTTTGGTTTCTACACTTTCCCTATGGACCACCAAGATGGTCCGTAGAAAGTTCTACAACCCATAAGAAGTGATCATAGAAGGAGTTCCAAACTTTGTTAAAATTTAATTGACCTTTGGGTCTACGAAGGGTTGTACATGTTGTGGAAATGTTTATGGGCTGCAGACCTGTCTCGTTGAAGTTGGTTTCAGACTTCGAAGATTTTGGTACATAGGTTCTACAATTGGGTCTACGGTCAATGAAACCTCATATGGACCATAAAGTGGTCTCACAGAATGATTCATAAATTTGGGTCCTTAGTATCTAGTTCCAGAGATGACTAGTATGGTTCGTACAAATTTTCATGGACAGTAGGATGCCTCAACTGCTTGTGGGCATTTTTATCAAGGTGTGTAGGGGGTTCATAAATGGGTTCCATCCACCCATTGAGTCCCAAATACTTCTCAAATTCTCCAAATCAATTTTCCTAAAATGATTAGGTTTTCATTCAAATCCTAATGAGTTCTATTTGTATGGATGAAATTGATTTATTTTGATCATATCATGATTGTTTTAACTCAATTACATGCTTTCCAATTAATTTTATATGAATGATCATGAATTTTGACCATGAACCCTAATTTGCAAGAATATGAAGAAACTTTTTGAATCTATTGTATGATTTATGAAAAGGAATATTTTATGATATAGTTTCTTTAAGATAAGCATCAATGAAATGTGACAGGTTTTCTCACACACTTAAGCAACCATGGATTGGTGAAAGGTTTTCTCACTTATGATTGATTCAAGATTTAATGATTTACTCTATGATTTTTAGCTTTGATTAGTAACTTAATTGTGCTTTTCCATGGATGATGATTTAAATATTTTTATGACTATTCTGTTGGGATTTATCTTAGCAGCGATAAAACTTTGAGGTGGAGGCTCAAATATGGTAGTCTCTTGTAGCAACCTCTTGTTCCAAACTATGTTCCCCCGTAGATTTGCTTTAAATGGCCAAGCTAGTTGATCTATAGATAGCATATGACATGATATAGAGTTCTACCTTGTCATGTAGACTCTCCCTTCTCGATGTGAGAGTTAAATAAAATTTCATGTATATCTCACATGGTCTATTGTCGGTTAAGACTAATATCCCAAAAAATGAACTACATTTCTTTCAATTGTTTTATGAAGCTTTCATGATGATTTTAAGATGCATTGAGCATGTTCATGAATTATCTTTTCTCTTTGATGCTTTACTATGTTTAGCTTGATCATGCATTATATGTTTTTTAGTATGTCCCCTTATAATCATGATTCATGTTTTTATACATATGCATATCCCTCATTACATGTACTAATGCATATTTGTTCCAACATTATTTCACTAATTTAGGGCTTGACTACTCCTATCACTCTGTTCGTGGCTAGTTCATCATTAGAGATTTTGAAGACTTGGTGAGTCCTCATACTATGTGGATGATGTCACATTTATTGTTTTCTCCTGTATTTACTTTCGAATGTTGTATGTGGTGTACAAGTTACGTCCGGGCCACTTCTTTTTGATGTCATAGATGGCTTGTCGAGACTATGTTAGACATACACTTCATATTGAAAACTCTTTTTGTTGAAATGAAATGCTTCACTTTGTCTATTATTATGTGTATATGTATGTCAAGTGAATTATGTAGGGCCTCCCAGTGTCTTATACACCATGTCACGTCTAGCGTGTACTTTGGGATGTGACAACAACACTACCCATTGATCATTGACTAAGAGCATCGACCACCATATTCGCCTTACCCGAATGATAAAGGAAACTCATGTCATAATCATTCAATAACTTAAGCCATTTCCGTTGGCTAAGATTCTAGTACTTTTGGGTGAACACACAATTCAAGCTCTTATAGTCGGTGAATACATGAACATGAACACCGTAAAGGTAATGTATCAAAATATTTAAGGCAATAACAAATCCCACTAACTCCAAGTCATGAGTTTGATATTTGTTTTCATGTACTTTTAAATGACTTGAAGCGTAGGTGATGACTTTCTCATGTTGCATAAAAAAACCAAAAACCACAAAACCATCTGACCTTTCAGTAATGTCAATATAGGGGTTCAAGTGAGTCTATCTTTTAATTCATGGAAACTGTTATAACAAGCTTCTGACCATAGAAATTTCCCCTTCCTTTGAGTCAACGTCGTCAAAGCTAAAGAAATAGAGGAGAATTTTTCCATAGACCTTCTATAATAACTGGCCAAACCCATGAAGCTTCAGGTATCTGAAACAGACATATGTCTAAGTCAATTCTTAACTACCTCGATCTTTTTAGGGTCGACTTGAATATTTCAAAGAGAATATATTGCAAATGAAAGCAACAGATCTCAACCAAAACTCAGATTTTTTAAACATAGAAAACAATTGAGGATTATTGAGGATTTCGAAAAACTATCCTTAAATGCTCAACATGCTAAGGGTCACTCCGTGAGTAAATCCAAATATCATCAATTCACATAATCACGAACATGTCACGATATTCTTTGAACACTCTATTCATTATGTCCATGAAAGTCGCCGGGGAATTTTTCAAACAAAATAGCATCACCAAAAACACATAGTGACCACACTGTGTTCAAAAATCCATCTTTGGAATGTCACTTTCCTTTATCCTTAAATTGTCATACCCCGATCGAAGATCAAGCTTTGAGAAGAAACTCACTCCTTGGAGTTGATCAAGCAAATCATCAATCCTTGGAATAGGATACTTATTCTCTACAATGACCTTATTCAATTATCAATAGCAGATTCACATTCAAAGTGAACCATTCTTTTTCCAAACAAACAACACCGGAACATCCCGTGGAGAAAAACTCGATCTAATAAAACACTTATCCAACAAGTCTTTCAATTGATCCTTGAATTCCTTATTTTTTGTCGAAGCCATATGATAAGGAGAAATGGATATAGGCTGCGTATCTGGGAGTAGGTCAATACCAAGGACTATTTCTCTTTCGGGAAGAATACCTCATCTGGGAACACTTTCAGATACTTATTTACAATCGGAACTAAATCAAGAGTATGTGTTATGGAATTTGTATCCTTAGCCCAAAAAATATGATACATGCAACACTTAGAAATCATTTTCCTTGCCTTTAGGAAAGATATAAACTGGCCCTTAGGTGCTGAATTTCTCGCTTTCCATTCTAAAATGGGTTCGTTCAAAACCTTGAATGTGACAAATAGGGTCCTACAATATATGGAAGCATAACAATAGTGAAGCTAATCCATCCCAAAAATGACGTCAAAGTCTATCATATCAAGCTCTACCAAATCAACATGAGTGACTCTATGAGAAACAGAAACAAGGCAATTTCTAAAGACTCGTTTAGTAACAATCAATTCACAGACAAGTGTAGAGATTGAAAAAGGTTTAAAAAGAATATCAGGACAAAATCAAATATCATAGCCACATATGGAGTAATTAAAGAAAATGTATTACCCAAATCAAGCAAAACATATACATCAAGATGAAAGACTTCCAAAATATCGTTCACAACATCCGTAGAACCCTTATGATCATGTCGAGTCTGAAGAGCATAAAACTTGTTATGACAAGGAGCACCTGAACCACAACCACTAGGCTAAGCTTACCTAAAATCCCTTACCTTAGAGAATGACACTCTCTCACCTTGTGTCCTGTCTTCCCACAACTATAGCAAACATTCATACAGGATAAGCATTTTTTCAAGTGATTCTTGTCTCACTTTGGGCAAGAAGGAATAAAAGATCCACTACCACCACCACCTTTAGGCTTAGGGTTAGACACCCCATCTTTATTGAACTTTGGGGCCAAAACTTTAGAAGAATCTTGGAAGGAGAGATCTTTTGCCAAAACTGAGTGCATCCATGTCCACCAGACTTAGAATAAGAAAAGTAACCATCATTGGTCATTTCCAACTTTTACTATCTTGACTTCTCCGATATCTTTTCCTCTTCAACTTTTTGGGCATGTGTCATCAAATGAGAGATATCTATTTCCTTAATCAACATGGTGGTACGATACTCTTTGACCACCATTTCTAGCACACCCGATACAAACTTACTCATCCATTAATGTAACACCTCATAATTTCAAAAAGGGAAAAATAGTCAAAAGGTGGCTACGGGTTCAAGTCCGTGAGACTAGTCTACGGTTCGTAAAAAGTTTTTCGGGTCATATACCAGACTCATAGGAACAGAGAAAAATAATTTGGAAATTAAGTCCCAGTAACTTATTCTATGATTGATCAAGACAGTCCATCGAATGGACTACGAACTGTAGGAAGGTCGGTAGAAAAGTTCCAGACTCAGTGAAATTTTGAATTAAAGTTGAGTGTTTCGATTTGCATCTACGGACCGTTGGAAATCCTATAGCCTGTAGAATGGTCTCTCAAAAGTTTTGTGATTTTATGGTTCCAATACTTTGGTCTACGGTTGACTAGTATGGTCGTAGAAAGTCCTACGAACCATAGGTCGGTTTGGTAGACTAGGTGTGACATCTATTTTTAAAGGGTATTTGGGTCTTTTTCTATGGGCTTAAAGCTTAAGCTATATCATTTTGACCATCATTCCTAGACCTATATAAGGTTTTTAAGTCCAAAAACAACCCACTCTAAATTCATTCCCCTAATTCCTGAATCCCAACAAAATGCATCTATCCCAATTCTCTCCAAGGCTCACAAAGGATTCTAGGGTTCTTCAAGTTGAAGTCTCCTTTCTGCCTCAATTTCTTAGGGCTTCAGGATCAAGGTATGTAGGGAGTTCATCAATGGATTCCATTCACCCATTGTTGCTTTGTTATAGGTTAGTTGAAAGTGTCTTATCCCAATAGATGGTTAGGGTGGATGCCACTCACGGTTGGTCTAGGTCGTGACAATAAGTCATTTATGACTCTAGGGTTGGGATTTGATCCACCGTATCCTCTTATTTCAGTAAATGGATAGTACTAGGATTTGTAGTGTGTTTTAGTTGGGTTCGACTCTTGACCATTATTTTACTCTCATGTCGATCCCAAGCATGTTACTTTTCAAGTTTGAGGGCTGACTAATCTATTAGCCACGGTTTGAATCTTGACGCTTCATTAATAGATTCGTTTGAGCCCTCATGATATGATCCTATTGGGTTCTTTGGGTACCTTAGTCGTTGTTTGTGTCTGGGTTTTGCTCTCTCTAATTCTAGAATATACCTAGTCTTAACTAGGAATTTTTTTAGCTGTTTTGTGTACTCATTTTTAAATAGTTTAGGGGGGTGATAGGACTTCCATAAAGTTTAAGTGTGTAGTTGGAAATCCGGTTATACGTTGAGGGGCCATTTGATCATTTTCTCTTCTATGGTATAATCACATTGATAGTAGATCGGAACAACACACACTGATGCTTACGACTGCAATAATGAAAATTTAGGAGAGAAAACAAAACCTACAATATCATTGATTCTACTAATGTTTTCCTATTTTTGTCTTAACAAAAGTAAAAAACAATGTTAAAGGATCCTTGTCCTTTAATACACGAAGATAAGATTAAATATGTTGTTTTTCTTAGTTACTATTAATTTGGACATTCAAGAAATATTTTTCTGATCATAATTTTTTCAAATACTTTCTAAATGTTTTGAATTGTCGATTATTGTGAATTACAATACTTTTTATGGAGTTTTTTAAAATGTTTATAAATTTGAACAACTTATTAATAATCTCTATATCAATTATAGAAATTAAGGAGATAAGAAAAATCTACAATAGCTTAGATTTTTTCTTTAGTGATCTCTCATTCTTTACTTAACAAAAGTAATTTTTTTATCAAAGTATCCTCCTAATTAATTAATAAATGAAGATAAGAGTAAATTGTTGAGATAGTCTCTAGAATAATTAAATAGTCATAACTTATTTTCATATAAAAGTAGTACAAGAACCCACTTCAAACTGATATATGTACAATATCATAAATATATATTAAACAAGTAACTGAATTAGTATTTGATAATATTAATGAAAGAAATAATAATTCTAGTAATATTATTAAGTTTTGACGTATGTCACCATAAAAAGTATCAAAATCACTAAAGAATAATTGATTGAAAAACTTATCGATGATAATTAGAATTATTCCAAAAAGTTTCATTTATGTTTTACTGAATTAATAAATTGTATAACCGTTATGGTATGATTTTTTATTAATAAAATATTGAATCGATCTATAATATCTAGATCCTTATGCATCTAAATAACCTATGAAAGCATTAAAAATAAAATAAAAATAATTAATTTTAGGGATCTACTCTCTTTAAGTTTATGTGCATCTTGAATTTCCTTTTGTTGTGTGACAAGAACTATCTGAGCACTCCTTGATCAAATTAATAATTTCTACAATTCTATCTTCCCTCAGTCATTCCTCTCTTTTCATTTTTTGTGTTTGTATTTTTTTTTAAACATTTTTTTGGATATTTTATCTATAGTGTAGAAATTTAGGAAACCTCGTTTTCTTATGATAAGAGGAGAAGACAATAGAGGTCATAATCCAATTAATCTATTTCTATCAGTATCTAGCATATATCCATCTAAAAAAACTAAGAATTTATTTAAGTTTTCTTTAAATGTCACGACCCAAAGTACCCCTTAGGTGTAACATGGCGTATAGAACCCCGAAAGACCCTTCACAACCCACTAACATACATCATACAAGATAATAGAAATAATAATTTCAATAGAATCATTCTCATATCATAAAAGAATTTGACAAAGCGGAAGTCTAAAATAGTCTCAGCAAGCCCTTTAATCCATCCAAAAGAGTGGTTGAGACGTAAACCATACACCACGTACAATGTCTTAAAACTGAGATAAAGAAAATAGTAAAAGTGTCTTGGTCCTCGTAAGATGAGGGCTCACCAATCTTCGAATCGACAATGGAGATGAACTAGCAACAACTATGTGAGGTAGGAGTGTGGGACCCTACCTTAGTGAAACAATGTAGGAACAAGTATGCATTAGTTCATGGAATGTACTATGTATGATAGCAATGCATAAACGATATGAAATGATACTAAAATGAACTTTAAATGGCATGCAATGACCAAGTTAAATCATAAGCAAAAAGGTTAGAAAACACAATTCATAATCATGTCAATGCAAGCTTAGTATATTAAATACACTTGGTGAGATACTTTGAAAGTAATCTAGTTCATTATTGTGGGATGGTTACCATTAACTGGCATAAACCATGTGAGTTAAACATTGAATATGGTGTATGTCCCACACCGAAAAGAGATGTCCTACTTTCCAAAGTAAAGACCATAAGCTAAGATATCCTATAGGGGCACGTAGTTAGGGAAACATAGATTGTTATTAGACACCCGGCCTCTACTAACAAGAGATCCTCCATCTCAATATACTCTCGATGCTACGTAAAATCCCACGGAATAGTCATTAATTATATTAATTTCATCACCATGGAAAGTCAGAATTAAGTTACCAAGACAAGCTAAAGTCATTTAGAATAGTTCGTTAAATCTTGATTAAACTTAGGTGAGAAAACCTTTCAACCTTAACAACCCTTATCTGAGAAAATCTTTCACAATCTCATTGATACTTTCATTTAAATTCATCCTTAAGTCATATTCATCAATTTCACAAAAACATGCATATCTTCATATATTCATATTTCATAGTTAATAAGCTTCATCATGTGTTCATAGTAAAATATCACGGATCATGCATGGGTTCATATGGATTCAACTCAAAATTATGTAAATACTTTAATTCATGCATTAGAAAATAGAAAATAACTAATTGAATCATAATTGAGAAGAACCTATGAAAATTGAATAAAACCCTATATTTGGGGACCCAATGGAGGAAATGACTCTATTGGTTAAATCTAACATACCTTGATGATCGAAGCCCAAAATCTATAGTGAATTAGAGACCTTGAAGTGAAACCCTAGATTTTCTTCCTTTGTTGATAGAGAAATTTGGGGGAAGAACTTTGGAGGGAATACGGGATTAGGAGAACTATTTTAGAATGGGTAGTTTTAGGACTTAAAATACTTATATAAAGCATAGAATAGGGGGGGAAAAATGACATAGTTTAGGTATTAGACACTTAGGGAAAAGACCTAAAAATCCCTTAAAAATAACTACTGGACTAGTTTACATTCCGTACTAGTCAACCGTAAACCAAGTACTGGAGCCTTAAATTCAAGCCAATTTTGATGGGACGGGCCTACGATCCGTAGAACCTTCTACAGTCTGTAGGGCCTTCTACTGTCTGTAGACCCCAACCGTAGAACTCAACTTTGACCCTAAAATTTCAATAAGTCTAGGACCTTTCTACGAGAACTATCTACAACCCATAAAATGTTTGACAGACCAACCAAGTCGACCATAGAATGAGATATTGAAACTTGATTTTCCCTAAAATTCAACCCACTTTCTATGGAAGCCATCTCTGGCAGGTAGACTGGACACCTAGAACACAAACGGTAGACACAAAAATACAATCTTTTACTTTTTCAAAATTGAGGTGTTACAATATCTTTCCCCTTGGGAACATTTGTCCTCGAATGGGACTCAAGTTAGCATTAAAAGTGTAGTGGAAAGAGATCTAACAACTGAAAATGATTGCAATCACATAAATGCACAGAACCAAGGAGGAAAATCAACTCCAAGCTAAAACATACTACAACAACTTTCATAAAATATACATGCATGCATATGGAATCATGAGAATGACTAAGACACATAAATTCGAAAGAATGAACCATGTTGAGCTAATACCACAAGCTAGAATAAGAACAGAGGGGAAAGATATGAGGATATCAAGATATCATACTGTCCTTAGCCTCCCAAGTAGAACCCTTAACCATTTTATTCCTCCACAACACATTTACAGATGCAAGTTCTTTGTTCCTTAACTTTCAAACTTGCCAATCCAAAATCGCAACTGGAACTTCGTCATACGAAAGGCTCTCCTTTATACCAATATTAGTTAATGGTACAATAGATGTCCGATATTCGATACACTTCTTCAATAAGGCCACATGAAATACCAGATGCACGAAAAATAATTCTAAGAGCAAGTCTAATTCATAATCCACCTTGCATATCCGCCTCAATACTTGATAAAGACCAACATAATGGGGACTAAGCTCCCCTTCTTACCAAACCTCATGAGACCCTTCATAGGTTAAATCTTCAAGCAAACCCAATGATCAACATCAAACTCAAGATCCCTTCTTCTAACATCGACATAGGACTTTTCTCAACCTTGAACCATTCTCAGCCTTTCTCTAATAATTCAAACATTTTCCATAGCCTCATGAACCAACTCGGGCCCTATCAAAGTAACCTCGCCAACTTCAAACAAACCTATAGGAGTTCTACACCTCTTACCATAAAGATCCTCAAATGGAGCCATACCAATACTTGAATGATAGCTATTTTTATATGCAAACTCAATCAGAGGCAAATAATCATCCCAATTACACTTGAAGTCAATCACACAAGATCTCAACATATCTTCAAAATATTTTATAGTACACTTCGCTTTCCCATCGGTTTGAGGATGAAAGGCCGTTCAAAGCTTGACACAGGTAGCAAGACCTTTTGGAAAGAATTCCAAAATTAAGAAGTAAATTAGGTACCACGATCGGAGGTAATGGACAGGGGCACCCCATGCAACCTAACCATTTCCTTTAAATATAACTTAGCATAATATTTCGCCGAATATGAAACCTTGACGGGAAAGAATTGATCCGACTTTGTGATACTATCCACAATAACCCAAATCAAGTCATGTTGCCGCCGGGTGCAGGATAAACGAACAATAAAGTCCATATTCAAACCTTCCCACTTCCAAGTAGGAATACTAATATCTTGGAACAACCCTCCCATCTTTTGATGCTCAACCTTCACTTGTTGGCAACTAGGACACTTAGCCAAAAATTTCACAATATACTTCTTCATCCAATTCAACTAATAGATCTCTCGCAAGTCACAGTACATCTTTGTGGCTCCGTAGTCAATGGAATAACAAGAACTATGGGCTTTTGATAAAATTTGTTCCCTCAAATCATCAACATTAGGAACACACAAACAACTTTGATATCAAGGCACACAATCTCCTCCTTGGGAGAAAGCCTCAATAGACTTTTTAAGCACCACTTCCTTCAACTCAACAAAAATTAGATCAAGAATTTTCTTGGCTTTCACATCCCACACATAAGACGATGCCGAATAATTTTAAAAAACAACACCACCCTCACTAGAACCTACCAAACGAACACCTAGCCGAGCTAGTCTATGAACATCACGAACCAATTCTTTCGTATCATTTTAAACATGTGCAACACTACTCACCGACCACAAAGTTAAAGCATCAACCACCACATTTACTTTGCCCGAGTGATAAATGACATACATATCCTAGTCCTTAGAGAGTTCTAGCCACTTACAGTAGAGAAGATTTATATCCTTTTGCTTAAATACATATTGCAAACTTTTGTGGTCGGTAAAGACATCAACATGTACACCATACAAATAATTCCTCCAAATCCTTAAGGGAAAAACAACCACCGCTAGTTCCAAATCATGGGTAGGATAGTTCTTTTCATGAATTTTAATTTTCCTTGAAGCATAAGCAATAACATTCCCTTTTTGTATAATAACACATCCTAATCAAATTCTTGAAGCATCAAAATAAACAAAACAAACCCATTGGAGCTTTCTCACAAAGTCAACACTAGAGCCGAGGTAAGCTTATCTTTCAATTCTTGAAAACTCTTTTCACATGCTTCTGGCCATAAGAACTTGACCTTCTTTAAGGGCAATGAAGTCAATGGAGAGGCAATCAAAGAAAACCCTTCCACAAACCTTCTATAATATCTGTCCAAGCCCAAGGAACTTTGAATATCCGAAGTGGATAAAGGTCTAGGAAAATTCCTTACCGCTTCCTTCTTCTTAGCATCAACCTCAATTCCCTTAACGGGAATAATATGACCAAGAAAACCCATATATGTTCACTAAAACTTGCATTTACTAAACTTTGTAAATAGTGGCGGTCCTTGAGGATATGCAACACAATCCTCAAGTGATCGGCATGATCATTCTCATTCCGTAAGTAAATTAAGATGTCAATGATAAACACAATCACAAACATATCAAGATATTGTGTAACCACTCTATTAATTAAGTCCATGAATACATCTAGAGCATTATACAAACCAAATAACATTACCAAAATTTCATAATGACCATACATGGTTTTAAAAGCCGTCTTCAGAATGTCACTTTCTTTAACTGTCAATTGGCAATAACTTGAGTAGAGGTCAACCTTAGAGAGGAAACTCTCTCCTTAGAGTTGATTAAACCAATAATCAATCCTTGGAAGAGGATACTTGTTCTTAATGGTAACCTTTTTCAGTTGTTAGTAATCAATAGACATGCGAAATGAACCATCATTCATACAAACAAACAAAACTGGAGCACCCCGTGGAGTGATAGTTGGTCGGTTGAAACCCTTATCCAAAAAATCTTTTAACTACTCCCTTAATTCTTTAACTTCAGCTGGAGCCATAAGGTAATGAGGAATAGAGATAGGTTGTGTATTTGGGAGAAGGTCAATACCAAAGTCTATTTCCCTTTCGGGAGAAACACCAGGTAGATCATCGAGAAACAGTTCTTGAAACTCATTTACAATAGAGACCAACTCAAGAATATGGGTTTCATAATCCGTAACCCTAACCCAAACAAGATGATAAATGCAACCATTAACAAATATTTTTCTATCTTTAAGACAAGAAATAGACTGAACCTTAGGTATATAATTTCCTCCTTTCCACTCTAGGACAGACTCATTCTGAAACTAAAACTTAACCACTCGGGTTCTACGATCAACATAAGCATCACAAGAATTTCATTCCAAGAATAATTTGGAAATCCAACATATCGAGCTCTACAAGATCAACATGAGTGACTCTACGGGATAAAGAGACGTGGCAATTTATATATACACTCTTAGACACAATATTCACCAATAGGAGTAGAGACAGAAAAAAGATCTAACAACACATCCGAAGGAACATCAAATCTCATAGCCACATATAGAGTTACAGAAGACAAAGTAGTAGCGGTATCAAGCAAACTATAAACATCAAGCTGAAAGAATTTCAACATACTGGTAACCACATCGGGAGAACCCTATTGATCATGATGAGTTTAGTGTGCATAGAATTAGATTTTCTTTGGAGTACTTGAACCTGAACTACTAGGCAGGAGCTTTCCTACTATCTCTTTCTTTAGTAGCAAGTAATGGATAATCCCTCATCTTGTGACCAATCTTACCACATATGAAGAGTCTATCTGTACTGGCTAGGAATTTACCATCATGCTTCCATATAAACCTAGCAAATATAGACAAACAAGATCCACAACTATTTCCTTCTTGAGGCTTAAGGTTATACACCCTATCATTGTTGAACTTATGAGCCGGGGAATTAGAGAATACGTGACCAAAGAAAGTTTTTCAGAATCTAGAAAGACCATGTCCATCGGTCCTCGTATGTGAAAAGTCACTATCACCCATCTTTGCCCTCTTGGACTCTCTTAACCTTTCCTTAAGCTTCTACTTTTCAATTTGTTGGGCATGTGTAATCAAATGGGAAATATCCATTTCTTTAATGAGCATCGCGGTACAACATTTATTCAGCACTATTTAGTACACACCCTAAACAAACTTACTCATGCTTGCCCTAGAATTGGCAACCATGGTAGGGGAATATTTGGACAATTGTATAAATGTCAAAGCATACTCCTTCACACTGATATTTTCTTGACGAAGGCTAATAAACTCAAGTACTTGTGCCTCCCTCTTGTCAAAAGAAAGAACTTATCAAGAAACACAACCTTAAACTTCTTCCAATAAAGAGGACCCACATCAACTCCCCCTTATTCCTTCCATTGATTAAAAAAAAATTAGAAACACCCTTGAGTTGATAAGCGGTCAATTCTACCTTTTCCACGATGCCACTCCTATGATAAAAAAAATCTTGTATATCTCATCAATGAACTTGTGAGGATCTTCCTCAACTTCGAAACCATGAAACTCTGAGGGATTCATTCTAGTAAAGCCCCTCATTCTAGTTGCCACCGTACCCAAATTTGGGTTCACGGGGACCAAAACCTCCCTATTAGGGCTTGAGTCGTCAAGGCTTTGGCTAAAATATGAAAAACATCTAGGCACTTTGCATTAGTTACTTGTTAAGCCAAATGGTCGGTCGAAACTTGAGGAGCTTCTAGTTTGGCATTCTAACCTATATTCCTTCTAATGTATGCATCTTCAAGAGGCCATATCTTGAAAAGTGTCAGATAAGGATTAGGAGAGATACATATAAGCTACACTATATCGCACTACTTTAGATTGATGAAAAATGGAATTTCCTAAACATCTTACAGCCTCCTATTCATAAATGTGACACACTTCACACTCATGAACAAGACTCTATTCAACGTGGCTTGTTAGACATTCAAGGGCCTTTCTAGACCTTGTGCTCTGAATATTAAGATTGTCATGACCCAAAGTATACCCTAAGCGTAACATGGCATATGGAACCCCAAAAGGCCCTACACATGCTACTTAGCATACATCATAGAAGATAATAGAAACAAAGATTTTAAAAGAAGCATTCTCATATCATAAGAGTTTGACAAAGAGAAAGTTTAACATCGATTCAACAAGCCCTTTAATCTATCAAAAATATTTATTGGGACGTAACCCATTAACCACCTACAATGTCTAAAAATAGAGATAAATAAAAGTTATAAAAGTGTCTTGGTCCTGAAAACATGAGGACTCAGCAATTTTCAAATCGACAAGAGAGATCAATTAGCCACAAGTATGCAAGGTAGGAGTGTCAGACCCTACATTAGTAAAAAAATCTAGGCATAAATTTGAATTAGTACATGGAATAAACTATGTATGATATAAATGCATAAACAATATGAAATAATGCTAAAAGGGACTTCACATGACAGTATTATGACAAGTCATAATCATGGTCAATGCAAGCTTAGCATATTTAAAACACTTGGTGAGATACTTTGAAAGTAACCTAGTTCATTATTGTGGGATGTTTACCATTAACAGACATAGACTATGTGAGCTAAAACATGGAATCTGGTTCTATCCCACACCGAAAAGAGATGTCATACTTGCAAAGGTAAGGACCATAACTTTGAGTTTACGTGGATCCACTAGCTAAGACATCCTATAGGGGCACGTAGTTAGGGATAAAGATATTTCTACTAGAGACCCGACCTCTACTATGGGAGCACCTCCATCTAAATATCCTCTCGGTGCAAAGTAAAATCCCACGAAATAGTCATTAATCATATTCATTTCATCATCAATGGAAAGGCACAATTAAACTACAAATCAAAGATAAATAATTTTGAATATATCCTTAAATCTTAATTGAGTGTAGGTGAGAAAACCATTAAACCTTGTGTGAGAAAATCATTCACAATCTCATTGATACTTTACACTCTGTTTGGATCGTTGTTACCCATTGTATTGTATTTTATTGTTACCATACCTACGATGTTTGATTTGATTGTTACTTAAAATGTATTGTATTGTATTGTTAAATTTCATTGTTACGTAATAATGAAAACCTCCATTTTATGGAACTACCGATTTGGTGTGTTCCCATTGTTACTTAATTTCTTTTTCTAATTATATCCTTACATAATATTTTATAATACTTTTTAAACCTTTAACTTATATTATTTAATTCTAGTAAAACCTCCTACCCTAGAATAATTAAGGATATTTTAGTAAATTTATAAATTACAATACCAGTACGATACAGTCAAACCAAACAATAAAAATGTTATTCAACAACAACAAACAATATAGTCTAGCCAAACATTGTATCTATCATACAATACAGTACAATAGAGTACAATACAATATAGTACATTATGAAACAATGGGTAACAATGATCCAAACAGAGTGTCAGTCTCAAAGCATCCTAAAGTCATATACATCATTTTCATAAAAAGCATGCATATCTTCATATATTCATACTAGTAAAATTACCCACGCTTCGCGCGGGAACTTAATATCACAAAATTTATAAAATAATACTTAAAACCTATCCGTCATTAAAACTAAAACACTATTATCTTACATACAAGATTACGTAGTAACAAACATTAATAATGTAAAGGAAAATGAAAATTATTACATCTCATCATTTATCCTTAGTAACATAAGCATAAATTAATAACTGTAAAAATACGTACCAGGATCTGTAACATAAGCAATAGTGTCAGTGAGCCACTCAACATGAGCAAAGTACACAAATATTTAATTGTGAAGAAGAAGAAAAGGAGGTACATAATTTTTGTTTTTTTAAATGAGAAGAAATCTCTTTATTTATAGACAAAGGCTAGTTATGAACAAAAAATTATTGTGCCTTATCGAAAAGGTTACAACTATTTAAAAAAGTTGCAATCCTTCGAAAAGGTCACAACCTTTCATAAAAGTCACAACTTTTCATAAAAGTCGCAACTTTTCATAAAAGTCGCAACTTTTCATAAAAGTCGCAACTTTTCATAAAAGTCGCATCTTTTCATAAAAGTCGCAACTTTTCATAAAAGTCGCAACTCTTCATAAAAGTCACAACTTTTCATAAAAGTCACAACTCTTCATTAAAGTCGTAACGTTCATAAAAGTCACAACTTTTCATAAAAAGGGAAGGCTAGTTTTGGAAATAAATAAATTAAAAGGGAATTCTGGTTTGTGATGGCGCCACGTAGGCGGGCCTAAGGTTCTCTTTTATATATATGATTTCATAGTTAATAAACTTCATCATGTGTTCATAGTAAAAAATCATGGATCATGCATGCGTTCATATGGATTCAACTCAAAATCATGTAAATACTTCAATTTATACCTTAGGAGATAGAAAATAACTAACTGAATCATAATTGAGAAGAACCCTTGGAAATTAAATAAAATCCTAACTTTTATTTGAGAATTGAACTTGTAGAATTAGGATCTTTGGGGATCAAATAGAGGAAAGAAATCTATTGGTGAATACTAACATACCTTGACTATCAAATCCCCAAAGCTATAGGGAATAGGAGACTTTTAAGGAAACCCTAGCTTCTTCTTCCTTTACTTGAGAGTGAAATTTGGGGGATGAATTTTGGAAGGAATTTGGGATTTAGTAGAATGATTTTCCAATGGGTAGTTTTAGGACTTAAAATACTTATATAAGGCTTTTAATAGGGGTAAATATGATATAGTTTAAGTATTATACACTTAAAGAAAAAACCAAAAAACTAGTTCAAAATAACTACCTGACTGGTGTACGGGTTTAACATAGGGACCGTATGGTCCGTACTGGTCAACTGTTGACCAAGTACTGGAACCATAAATTTAAGGTAATTTTGACGAGTCTGGTCTACGGCCTGTAGGACCTTCTACGGTCCATAGACCCCAACTATAGACCTCATCTTTGACCCTAAAATTTCACTAAGTCTGGGACCTTTCTAGGATACCTATCTACAACCCGTAAAATGTTTGATGGACCGTTTTAGTCGATCGTAGAATGAGAGACTGAAACTTAATTTTTCCAAAATTTCAATCCATTTCCTATGGATGCCCTCTATGGTCCGTAGAAGCTTAGAAGCTTCTACGACCTGTAGAACACAAATACTAGCTACACAAATGCTATCTTTTCCTTTTCCAAAATTAGAGGTGTTACATTAAATGAGGAATATGTTTATCCCTAGGATATGAGTCATGCTACATAAAAAAAATTGAACATTCTTCAAACAATTAGACATGAGAAACAATATTTTTCACATTTCCCATCTATTCAAACAAAAATTAGTAAAAATGTCAATCAATGGGGAATCTATTCACCACTAGACATAAGATTGACTCAATTCTCTTACATTTTCAAAGCATTCACACAATTTTATGTCATAAAAAATAGGGGAATCATATCATATTTAAATTTTTTCACGTTTATTAATAAGGCCTAAAACATTGGTCTATCCCCCAAAAAATACTATCCATGCTCTGAAATTATACATGTAAACTCACATGGAATACACTAGTATATATATTTTAATTAATTAGGGATATCATAATTAGACGTCAAGCAATATTAAAGAAATTTTAATAGAACCACATGATTTAAATAAATAAGGTTTTATTTAAGACTTAATTTTCCAATATAAATAAATTTTAAAAAATCAAGATCTAACTTTTTTTATTTTTCAGATCAATGCAAATAGCGAAGCCAATATAAACATGGATTAATACAATGAACACATTGATGTACCACAAATTTACGATACTGTTGATGCTTTAAACTTGAAGTTATTCACGAGTCTTAACTATTTTGTTAGTAGATGTTATGGTGTTTTTGCTTGGATTTTGCAGGAAATAGGTTTTGGAGCAGTTGGTGCTAAAATGTTGTAGCAATAGCTATTTTTGGGACGACTCGACTTACGAGTCGTAGTTACTTCTACAAGCCATAGGTAGGAGTCATAGTTTTAGATGCTGATTTTTGGAGCTAACTGTAAAATGATGAAAGCTATTGATGAGTCATAGTTCCTAATACAAGTTGTACATATGAGTCATGGAAATATTTAGATATGTTGACTTCTAGTTATTGAATGACGAGTTGACATGACGGTCTGTATAAAGATCTACAGACCATAGATCATGCCCATAGATGGTGCTACTTAAGTTAAAGACTAACTGCTGATTGACAGAGTCCACCTACGAAACATAGTAAGACCTACGAGTCATAGGTGCCAAACCGTAGAGTCGAGTGCCTAAGCCGAATTTTCTTATATTTCTTTTTCCTTCTATGCTTAGGATTCGATGTCTATATATATCAGTTTTATTATATTTTTTTGGATTGTTAGACGTTTTGAGATACATACTTTTACCTTTTAGAATTTACTTGCAAACATTTTATGCAATTGAATTTTGAAGTATTGGTTTATAATATTGCTTTTTGTTCCTCAATTGAAGATTCCAGATTTCATCTACTTTAATTATAAGTCATGATTTATTCTATTAACCCTATTATGAATTGTAATCACCCAAGCATAAGTAGCTAAATCCAAAATTAGGGTTGTGGGAACCATGAGTAATTAACAACTTGAAACTAATAACTCAGTAATTCTTATATAGTATTTATGCATGTATTGTTAATTTATTTGTTTTGAATGCTTTTTAACTGTGTGCAATGTTAAAACTCACCTCATTCCTACTTGCCCGACCAATGAAGTAATGAATGAGAAAAAGATTAAACAACAAAGATTTTGCGTTGATAATCCGCTATCAAATTGCCTATCCCCAATATGTGAGGTCTAATCTGGGGTCAAGTATAAGGGTTAGTAAAGAATACACTCGTAGACCGAAAAAGTTATGTGGTAAAACTCCCTACTTGGACGACCAATCACTTAGGAGATACCTAACTTACCGACTTTGCATGTTAAACACTAGGAAAGAGTTGCTATTATTAGGTTTACTGCACTATGAACTTTTGGGGAACAAATAAGCCCTAGTTTCTTCTCATATTGATATTAAAAACTGCAAATCCTGTTACTTGTGAACTTGTTACTACAAATCAACCAATCATTATTTTATGTTACAAAGCTCCTTTTTTATGGAAATAAGCTGACAAAAAGTACAATCAACAGTGTCCTAAGTCTAGACCACATTCCTCGTGGGGTGAACCGTAACCTCGATAAGGTTATTTATTTGACAACGACCGCTTATATTTCTTTAGGGATGTGTAATTTGGGTGTATCAAATTTTTGCACCGCTGCAGGGGAGTAATGATTTTAGATTAGACTAATTTCTTTATTGAACTTTCATCAATTATTTCCTGATTTACATTTATTTTGTTTTTTTCTACACGTCTTACTTACAGTGTATGACATGTACACGGAGTCAAGGTGATCCCCTGACCCTCTACAATCCTGAATTAAGAAGAATCTGTGAAAAATGGCTAGAAGAGGTTAAAATATAGGACTAAATGATGATCCAATCAGAGAGGTTCATGGGGATGTTGTTAGAGTCCATCGTCCGGGAGTAGTGGAAGTTCCTAGAAACTTCAAGGATAACCCTCTCTTTGACAATGATGAAAGCGTGCAAAATCAACAAGAACCCGATGTGCGTGATAATTTCAAGGTTAATCATAATGTTGTGGGATCAATGGGTGCCATAGTTGTTTCCCCACTACCACCTGAACTTACATTTGTGGTTACTAGCAGTCTCATGAAATTCTTACATCTAGAGGGTTATTCCATGGATTCCCATCTAAAGACCCATATGCTCTTCTAAGTAAAGTCATCAGCGTGTGTAAGAGTAGTATGAGGAGACAAGACTTAGACATAGATCTGATCAGGTTGCGTGTTTTCCAGCTATCATTGACAAGTGATGGTACCGTGTTGCTATCTGAGCTCCCATATAACTCAATTTCCACATGGAAGGATCTACATAAAGTGTTCCTAGAGAAATACATTCCTTTCTGAAAGATTTTGAAGCTCAATGATAAACTTAACAACTTTGTGGCTCTACATGGGGAGTCAGTCAATGATTATTTGGAAAGATTTACAGGGTTCATGAGAATTGTATCGAATCACCGCATTGATGGTGAGTCACTAAAGGAGTACTGCAAAGAGGGCTGGATGACAATGGAAAAGCTATGTTGGATACCATTGCTAGAGGTTCTTACCGCATGGAGCACTAGAACATGGGCTACTACAAAGAGCACTCCTTCGATACAAGCTACTCAAAATTAATTGAATTATGATATTCGAGATGAGATGGTAGAGTTGAGGACAAATGTTAGCTTAGTATTGAAACATTTCAGTTGAAGTGTTTAGAAAGTAAATGCAGTGAACTATTAGACTATAGCACTACCGGCTGATGAGTATGTCTATGAAGAGGATGCAAACCTTGTCAATGATCAGACGGGAGGTTTCTAGACAAACAAACAAGCATCCAATCAGGATAATTGGCACCAAGGTCAAGGAAATCAAGGACGGAACTATAGTAACTATAATCATGATGGGAACTATAATCGTGACAACAACTACAATAGGAATGGGTATAACAACAAAAACAAACAATGTGACCCTTATGTTCCACTAGTAAATAGGGATGGAGGATCGAGTTAAAATCGTATTGAGGATATGATGACTAAGATGATGAAAAGGTTTGACCGAACTAATGACATTATGTAAGAGATGTGTAATTATTTATCGGGCATTGGGCCAATGTTAGAGTCACATGCAGTATCAATTAGACAGATTGAGAAGAAACTCAGCTAGTTATGTTCAAGTACAAATCTGCGCCAACAAGGAAAACTTTTCATCCATATAATTCATAATCCAAATAATGGAAGGCATTGCACGACAGTTACTACTAGGGGTTGAAAGCCGACTATTGACCCTCATATGCTGACTAGTGTGGAAAGTATGAAAGAGCCAGAAGAGGATGAAGTTGAGCTTGTGGAACAACCTAAGGATCATAATGAGAATGAAGCTCAAGTTAGTCAAATAACTATTCCAATGTCGAGACCTCCACCTCCCGTCCCACAAAGGTTGGTCAAGACTATTGAAGAAAGAAAGTATCACAAGTTTATATCCATGTTGAAGAAGTTATCGATAAATTTTCCTTTGATTAAAGCATTACAACAGATGTCTGGCTATGCTAAGTTCATGAAGGATCTTGTGATTAAAAAGAGGGATATTAGTTTTGAAGAAGATGATAAGTTGCAGTGTTGTAGTGCCATTTCTAATAAATCACTAGTGCAAAAAAAATAAGATCCCAGAGCCTTTACTATCCCTTGTACCATTGGGATGTTACACTTTACTTAGGCCCTATGTGACTTGGGTGCAAGCATAAATCTGATGCTGATGTCTGTATTCAAGAAGTTGGGCTTGGAAGCCCTCAAACCGACTGCAATGTGACTACTTATGGTTGATTGGACTACGAAGAAACCAGTTGGGGTACTCCAAGATATTTTGGTTAAAGTTGATGCATTCATATTTCTGGCGAATTTTGTGAAATTAGATTATGAGGTTGACTTTGGTTAAAGAGGTGACATTTAATATATGTAAATAAATAAATCATCAATGTGATCTTAAATTGGTATCCGTTGTGAACTATATTGTTTAGGAGAAACCACATATGTCCATTAAGGAGAGATTGGGTATGGAAGCACTAGCTTATCTGATCATAAATTTGATTTAGAGGGAATTGATGAGTATGATGAATTAGTTGTTGAATTTTATGGGGTAGATTTCCCTCATCACCCACCAAAGAAGCTGGATTTCGCTCTCAAGAATTGAGAAACTCTGCCTTTAAAGCCATCTATTGACGAGCCTGTGAAATTGGAGCTAAAGGCTATCCCATATCATTTGTAGTATGTGTTCTTGGACCAAAGTAGTACTGTGCCGGTCATTATTATTGCTCACTTGATGTTGATATTAGTGTTAATGTGGTTCAAAATGGAGATAGGATGGACTATTGCTTAAAATTTTGGTATTCTACTAGGTATATGTTCTCACAATATTTAACTCGTGCCTGATAGTAAACCAAGTATTGAGCACCAATGGATATTTAATCCGCCAATGCAAGAGGTTGTGAAGAAGGAGATTATCAAGTTGTTAGATGCTGGGGTTGTTTATCGGATCGTTAATAGTAATCGCCTTTTTTGAGGGCCTCCCGGACCCCATTGTCAATAGTGTTCTATAACGGGAGGTATGTCTCGGCTAATGCTTTTGTTTCAAATAAAAGCATCTGCTCTTTCGGCATCTCTTTCGCTTGTCCAGTAACCTCTTCTTTCTCAAAAAGAAAAAGTCGGAACCCGGTCTTGGGTGTGTTAACTTCAATGTGTGCTAAAGAAGGGAGGAATCATTGTGGTTCCCAACACAAAGAATGAGCTCATCCCAATGACACATGTCACTGGTTGGAGAGTTTGCATGGATTACCGCAAGTTGAATGCATGGACTGAGAAAGATCACTTCCCAATGTCTTTCATGGACCAAATGTTAGATCATCTTGCTAGAAAGCATTGGTACTATTTTCTAGATGGGTATTCGGGCTACAATTAGATCCCTATAGCTCTGAAAGACCAAGAGAAGACAACTTTCACTTGTCCTTATGGGACGTTTGCTTTTCAGAGGATGCCATTCCGGTTGTATAACGCAGTGATGACTTTTCAATATTGCATGATGTTTATATTCTCGGATATTATGGAAGACACTATTAGGTATTTATGGATGATTTTTCTATGGTTGGTGACTCATTTGATGATTGCATGGCACATTTGGGTGATGTTCTGAAATGATGTGAAAAATGCAATCTTGTACTAAACTTGGAAAAGTGTCACTTTTTGGTGAAAGAGAGCATAGTTCTGGGCCATCGAGTTTTGAAAAAAGGCATAAAGGTTGATAGAGCAATGGTCGAAGTGATTTAAAAGTTGCAACCACCCATCTCTGTGAAAGCTTTTAGAAATTTTCTTTGTCATGTTGGGTTCTATAGAAGATTTATCAAAAATTGCACACCCTTTGTGCAAGTTGCTCGAAAAGGAGATGAACTTTGAGTTTGATGATGCTCGTCTGAAAGAATTTGTGGGGGCTGAAATAGAAGTTGACTTATGCACCGATAATTATTTTACCAGATTGGGGACAATCGTTTGACGTTCTATGTGATGAAACTGTGGTGGCAATTGGTGCAGTATTAGGGTAAAGGTGAGAGAAGATTCCTCATCCCATATATTATCCGAGTAAAGCCCTGAATATTGATCAAAAGAATTATATTGTCACTAAACAAGAATTTCTTACGATATTCTTCACGTTTGAAAACTGTAGATCCTATTTTCTTGGCACTAAAGTCATTGTACACACAGATCATTCAGCATTGAGGTATCTTATGGCAACGAAGAATAAAAAATTGAGACTGATTTGATGGGTGCTATTATCGCAAGAATTTGACTTAGAGGTAAAATATAGAAAGGGGACAGAAAATGAAGTCGTTGATCATTTGTCCTGATTAGAGGAAGAAGCAATGTTGAAGTTAGCTGATGGAGTTGAAATTGATGATACATTTCCAAACAAACAATTTTTGTTGCTTCTTTTGATCTTATCCCTTGGTTCACATATTTCGCTAATTATTTGGCGATTGATGTGTTGCCTTTAGATTTGTCATTCAATTAAAATAAAATTCATGTCTGATGTGACAAAGTTTTTCTGGGAAGAACTTTACTTGTTTCGTGTCTGCACTGATGGGATAATTCATCATCGTGTGCTAGAGGTAGAGATGATGAGTATATTGGAAGCTTGTTATTCATCTCATGCTGGTGGCCATAATAGTGGTATTCGGACTGTTCATAAAATCATGTTGTGTGGGTACTATTGACGTACTACCCACCAAGATGCTCATGATTTCGCCAAGTCTTGTAACTGTTGTCAAAGAGAAGAAGGTATTTCAAGAAAACAAGAACTCCCAATGAATCATATTTTGGTGATTGAACTATTTGATGTTTGGGGCCTTGACTTTATGGGTGCGTTTGGGAGTTGAAATGGGATGAAATAAATACTTGTAGCGGTTGACTATTTGCCTAAATGGGTTGAAGATGTGGCACTTTCAACCAATGAAGGAAAGAGTGTCACCGCATTCCTGAAAAATAATATCTTCTCCAGATTTTGTACACCAAGGGAAATTATCAGCAATGAAGATTCTTACTTTTGTAATAAGTTGTTCAAGGTGTTTCTTGAGAAGTATGGTGTTTATCACAATGTCTCAACTCCTTGTCATCTGCAGTCTAGTGGGAAAGTCGAAGTGTCATATATAGAAATTAACCAAATCCTTGCAAAGACTATGAGTGTGAACGTAACTAATTGGTCAATAAGCTTTATAATGCTCTATGGGCATATCTCACTGCATTCAATACTCCCATAGGGTTGTCTCCCTACAAACTTGTGATTGGGAAGTCTTGTCACTTACATGTAGAGTTAAAGCATAATACGATGTGGGCACTCAAGAAGTTAAATCCAGATCAACATGCCCCATAGAGTTAGAGGTTGGATGAGTTGAATATGTTTGATGAGTTTCGCCTAAAAGTATATGAAAGTTCAGCCATGTATAAGGAAAAGATGAAGAAATACCATGATCAAATGATCGAAAAGCGTGAATTTGCTCCTGGTGATTTGGTACTTCTATTTAATTCAAGGTTGCGCTTGTTAACTGGCAAGCTCAAATCAATGTGGACAGGACCATTCAAAGTGGTACATGTGTTCTCACACAGAGCGGTTGAACCTGAGAATGAGGAAGGAAAAAGATTCAAAGTAAATAGTCAAAGGATAAAAATCTACTTGGGTCAACCGGAAAAGGTCAAAAGGTAATCGAAGAAGGGGATCTTGATGAAGTTTGAATAGTCAATGGGTCTGCGTCGTACCACGACGTTAAATCAAGTGCTACTTTGGAGGCAACCCAAGATGTAATCTAGCTAGTTTACAAGTTTTCTAGTGATTTTTATGTTTTAATGTTTTCTAGTGATTTTTATGATTTTAAGTTTGAGTTTTGGCTAGATTAAGTTAGGCTAGGGTCTTTGTCCAAAATGAGTCAAGAAAATGTAAAGGATGTCTTGATGTTTGCTACATGTGCAGGAAAGAAAGAAAAATCTGGAAAATCATGAAGTGCTGAAGCTTCTACGGTTTTGACCCATAGGTCGTAGGGCAATCTATGGACCGTAGGTCTGATAATTATAATCTTGGTGCACGGTAAGTCTTGTAAGGATTGGTTCTATGGTTCCCATTTATGATCCATCGTTCATTCAACGAACAGTAGATGACATCATATAATTTTATGTCCAAATATAATTACAGCTTTAAGTCTACGACTACACGGTACAAACCGTAAATACTTTGATGATCTGTAGTCTGCATCCATAGAACACATGTATGTTTCCAAAAAATTTATAATTGTGAAATGAAATTACGGAGGCCATCTACGGAACGTAGTAACACCTACGGGCCATAGACGAGCTTTCATCAAAACGAGTCTGCCTAATTAAAAAAAACCTAACCTGCGACTCCTATTTCAAATAATAAACCCAAATTTCAAATTCACCCCATTCTTCCCCACGATCCTCAACCGCTACAACCCCTTTCTTTTCCCACCCCTTTTATATCAACTTTGAACTCCTCTTATACATCTTCTCACTATTTAATCCCATTCCCCATCTTCTCCATGTCTTCCTCATTTTCTTCCTTTTTTCACACACGTTCACTTTAAATTTAAGTTATAAAGTATTGAATTCCTTCCTAACTTAAATTGCTAATTAAGTTCATAGTTGCTACTTGACCTAGGGTTGAAATTTCTTGTGTTGTATGCTAAAAATTTTCAAATTATACCCTTGGGATGAAAGTAGATGTGAGTGTTGTCAATTCCATGTTAATATGTAAACTACTTTCTCAAAATTGTGTTCTTGACTTAGGGTTTATGTTGTTTCTTTTATTTGTGTGATTAAATGATAAGTGTAAGCCCTAAGTATGACAGAATTACATGATAATATGTATAAATGGATGATCTAGACTAGGTTAGGATGGTTTGTGATGAGTCAAGAATTTCGACTCATTTAGCGTTATGATTCAATTATTTAGTGTCCTCAATTCCTATTTTGTTCTCATAACTAATGATAATATGTTGATATCCAACAATGAAGGCTTAAGAACAAGGAAAGGATATTATGATTCGCAATGTAGAAAAAAAGTTTGAAAAACTGAAGAAAAGAGAAGCTGGAGCTCGAAACAGCCATTCCAGCTCGCCTAAAGTTCCAGCGAAGTGTCCCATGTTCCAAACCAACTTGGCGAGCAAAAAGAACGATTTGGTGACTCGTCAAATTGATTGACAATCATGATCCTGCTCACCTAATCTTCTAAAACAATTTGTTGAAGGAGTTAGAACAAAAGGCGAGAAGAAGCACAACTCGATTGTTCACCAAATTGATCGGTGAGCTTGACTTACCTCACCAACTGGGCTCCGCGTTGAGTTTTTGGAAACAAATAAATTCAATTTTTAAAGGAAGAAAAGGAGTTCCCACACTGTCTATTCCTGAGTCTTTGAGAATTTTTACATTTTCACATTGTTAAACATTCTTGGAGAAGATTCGGATCTAGGATTTGAGATTATAGGATTTTAGCTTTGAATTTGGCATTGGGTATTGCAGATATTTATCAATTAAAATAGATAATCTTGTTGGTAATGATTTCTTATTTCCGCTATGTTTTGCTAAAACCCCTTACCTTAGGGGTGTGATCATGTAGTCGAATGCATGAATTAGCGAATTGGTGTTATTAATTGTTGAATTTAATGTTATTCTGAAATGGGTTCAATTTGTTTTTCATATTTTAATTGAAGAACTGAAGTTGCAAATTATGTTATACCTTAGCTCTCTATGCTTGCTTGAGAAAGAGGTATCAGAGTAGAATGAATGATTGATAGTTATATTGATTGCGTCTTTAAAATCTAGCTTCAGAAAGTGCGTTTGGTTACGTCTTTACAAACCCAGCTTGAGAAAGTGGGTTAATTAAGGAATTGGATTGTGTGGTAGTGTTAAGCTATTTGAGGTGCGAGAGAACTCACTCAAAACATGATAGTTGATCGAGAGATGGCTATTGTATTCATAACCTAGCAGACTCAACAAGTTGAAGCAATTAGTAATCACCCATTAAGCAAAATTAGCATTCGATTGATCACATTCCTAAGATCCAATCTCTAATTTCTTTTTCCTGTGTTAGTTGTTCCTTATCACAAATTGGTTACTAATTTACCTCCATTTGATATTAATCATTGAAACTTCGTGATTTAATTTTATGTTGTGAAAATTTAACTTCTATAAACGATTAGAACACTTTTTTACTTCATAGTTGAATTCTTTACCGTATCAGTCCATGTGGGATCGACCTCAACTCATAGTTGGGTTTATACTTGTTAGCGACCGCCTACACTTGGAATCAGATGAAGTGTAGTTGAGCGTTATCAAAAATAACGTCGCTGCCGGGGAGTGGTGTTTAGAATTCTTTTATTGAAGTGTCTTCGTGAACTAATTTTATTGTAGTTGAATTATATTATTTTTTGTTCTTGTTGATTGCTCCAAAACCGGTGAAGAAATGAGTGTGAACGGGAGCGAAGCAAGTAAACTTGGGAACAATGATGATATCAGAAACTGGCATGATGTCAATGAGGATCAACTGGGAAGTGCGGGAGCTATTCGATTGCCTCCAAATATGGGTAATGCATTTTTTCATGTGACCAGCAGGATGTTGTGACTGTTGCAAACGAAAGGTCTCTTTGGGGGACTTGCTCATATGACTCTCATGACAACATTCACAATTTTGTGGATTTATGTGGACCGTTTTCCTACAAGAACATCACTGAAGAGTCAGTCCGACTCTGTTTGTTTCCTTTTTCTTTAATGGGGGAGGCAACGAAGTGGTTGACCGAACTACCAAGGGAATCTATCACTTCATGGGAGGAACTCACATAAATGTTTTATGAAAGGTTTTTCCCTCCTTCGAAGATGGTTAAGTTGAGGGATTATAGCCAGAATTTCAAGCGGATTGATGGTGAGCCCATCCATGAACCGTGGATGAGGTTCCAAAAGTTGGTTCTCTAATGTCCGACTCATGGGTTTCCGGACAATGTGCTACTGCAATAGTTTTATCGAAGTCTTGAAACAATCAACAAAGGTATCGCTGACGAACTCATTCGTGGTGGAATCATGAGACAACCATTGGACATAGCGTTAGCCTTGCTTGACGAGATGACTAAAATTAATCCTATATCGTAAACAAGGGAAGATAAGATGTCTCCTTTGAATATTTGGCTGACAAATGAACAAATGGAAAAGAACCAAGAATGAGATGAAAACTTGGCCAAGATAATGACCCAAATGGATCTACTGACGAAATATGTCATGGGAGGTGGTTACAAGGTTGTGAATGCGGTTGGTGCTAATAGTGGTGTGAATCCTGATGACGCACAATTTGAGGCCATGTACAATGAAGAGTTGCAGTTCTTGTTGAACCAAGCGGGGGTTTCTCGTCCGAGCTATCCAAGGCCGGGTGGGAATTAAGGTTGGATTAGAGATCATGATGATGGTTGGAGAGATCGAGACTGGCGTGACCGTGGTGCAAATTGGAGAGATAGAGATGGTGACAAATATCACTATGTGCCTCCTCATGAACGTCAAAAGCCAATGGAACAAAGGGCGGATCCCAAAAGTTTCCGTACTGAGGATATGCTTGCTCGTATCTTGAACAAGGTGGAAGGATCAGAAAAGGTACTCAAGGAGATGAAAGACGATGTCTCTTCTCTAAATCAAACAGTGACTTCACACTCGGTTCCATTAAGCAGCTTGGAACTCAAATGAGTCAGATCTCATCTCATTTAAATCCAAGACCGAAAGGGGGTTTCCCTAGTGATACTTTAGTCAACCCGAAGAATGAGGAATGATCACATGGCCACGTCGTGCCATGACGTTAAATAAGGCACGTTTTGCTTTTTATTTTGAGTAACGTTTGTTGGTTGTACATGTGAAAATTACAATTTTGGATGAAAAAGGAAAATTGGGCGAGCTAAAGCCCACTCGGAAAATCACCGAGTGGCTCGGTGAGCCCTATATAGATTATTTTTTTGACCAACTGAGTGGCCGAGTTGCTGTTAACTTTGGCATGCTAAAGTACACTCAGCGAACCACAGAGTGTATCAGCGGCATTAATGAACCTCGCCGATCATGGCACGAACTGAAGGGTCAAAGGCCTTTCAACCGTTTTAAATTCAAATGCTCTCTTTATTTTGAACTTTTCGACTTTTGCACTCTTACAATCATATTTTAGATCATAGTTTTTATCTTTAATTTTTGTGGGTGTCCTCGTGTGGTCAAAATCTGATGCGTTACCCATTCTTTTCTCTTTGCCTTAGTGTCCCGTGTCTGCAATTAAGGTTGGTTATCCAAATTTGTTTTAACTTGTGCAATTTGTTTTGAGCATGTGTTTGAGTAATTCGTAGATCTATGGTTTTCTTTGATTTTGTGCTAAATTTCTCGTTAATATCTATTTTGAAATCATGCGTGCCTGATATCTTGTTTAGTCTTAATTATTTTGAGATTGGCATTTTAATTGTGTGAATTGTGTGTTTGCATGTTGTGTTTTGTGCGGGTGAAGTATGAGTAACCCAAGTTTCACTGTACAACTCAAATTTGCCCAATGATTGATTGGGTGACGTCATTCTTAAGAGCAAAATCATTATTTTGTCGAATTTAGATCAATTGGAGGAATTATGAGTACCCCAGAGTAGATAATCATTGTGGGTAGGCTTAAATTTCATGGAATTTTCCTTGAAATTGGTTGTCATAGGTTGTGAGTTGAGAATTGGAATTTGGGTTGGGAATCTGGTATGTTGGGCTATTTTGGGAGGTGAGTCGAACTCGTCGAGTGACTCGATGGCTCGCCAATTAACCCCCATTATCGCCTTTTTGACTTGAAATGCTGGTAAATCACTCTGTAACTTTCAGCGATATGCTTTTTCTCACCGTGTATACTCAGTAACTCATCGAATGGTCTTTGATATCGCCTTTTTGTGCTCAATTTCTGTTGTTTTCTTCTGGAACATTTGGCGAACCCTCTACAGCTCGCCGAATGGCTTTGACAACTCACCGAGTGGTTTGGCGAGTTTTTCCTGCATTTTTTCTTGAAGATGATATTTTCCTAACCCGTTGCAACTGCATATGTTTTGTTTGAGCGTTTCTACAGATATGGCTAGGCCAAAGCATCTGGTAAAAGTTCCAAGACCCCGAAAAAAGGAAAAAAGGGTTATCATTGCAGTATAGTGTCACAACCCAAGGGTATACCCTAGACGTGACATGGCGTACAAGACCTCGAGAGGCCCCATACAAGCCACTTAGTATACATAGTCAAAATAATATAAATCAAGTTATTTAAAAGTGCATTGCAAACATAGAGTTTTATAAAACGAAGCGGAAGTCTAACAATGTCTCAAGGCATCTAGTATAAAAGAGAAATCGCGACGTAACCCGTGCATCAAGTTCAAAACTAAAATGAAATAACAGCTTGGTCCTCAAAACATGAGGCCTCACCAATCTTCAATCTTCTACTACTAAGAGATCCTAGCCATGGAGTTGCGAATCGCAATCGACGGACCCTACAATTTAGGATAAGAAATGTAGGCAAGAGTATGTGTTAGTATAAAAATGCACTAAGTATGATAGTCATGCATAAAAGTATGAAATCATGCTAAAATGGACATTTTTGTGGTATGTAAAGACCAAGTCAAATCATACTAAGAGGGTTAGAAAGCATAAAATGAAATCATGATCATTGCAAGTAAAACCGTCTTTGGACACATGTAAGATACTTTAAAGGTAACCTTGGTTCATTATTGTGGGAAGTAGCCTTAACCGACATAAAGACCATGCGAGCTATAACATGATACCCCGGTGTCTCCCACATCGAAAAGGGTTGTCCTACTTTCCAAGGTAGGACCATGGTTCTGAGCTAAAGTCAATCCACTAGCTAAGGTCTATCTAGAGAATATTCCTATGTGGGCACATAGGTAAGGCATAAGGAGATTGCTTCTAGAAAGCCAACCTCAACACGAAAGAGCTTCCATCTCTATATCCTTTCGGCGCTAAGTATAAATCCCACAGAGTAGTTATTAAACTTAACTTGACTTATCTTTAAATGACGTGGATAGTTTCCACTTGTTTTATCATAGGTTAGCTCCTTAGACCATGCGTGAGAAAACCTTTGACCGTCCATGATCCTTTCTTAATAGCTTTTAAGGCCCATAGCCATTCACTTCATACTAGAAATTCCCCTAATACTAATGGAACTAGTTTTCAAACCGTGGCCTATAATCATTGATGGCATATCTAGATACCATACTAATCAAGACCTAATTTAGGAAAATAGCCCGAAAAGCATTGAGGGCAAATCTAGATGTCATTCATGTCATGTGGCCAATCTTCGTAGAACATAAAGACTATCTCATCTATAAACTTTCTTGAGTCATAAACATACTTTCATGGGCATGCATTCTTTTCAATAATTCATAAGCTTCATCATATTTTCAAAGTCAAAGCATCTTCAAATTCATTTACATTTATTTCATAAAGGGAAGACATGCATATTTCATAAATTCATATTTCATAGTTCAAGACCCACATTATGTCAACATAGCTTAGAAAACATGGGTTATGCATGGGTTCATGGGAAATCAACATAAAACATGCAATTAGTTCAATTCATGCATAAAGTTCATAAATAAATCAAATAAAGCGACATTGAAAGTAACCCATGACATAGAAGAAAACCCTAACTCAATTGGGGAATCATAACTTTGTAAATTGGAGAATTTGGGAACTACATGGATGAAAACCATCATACCTTGATACCAAAATCTTTGAAGCAATGGAGAATTAGGAGGCTTGATCTTCAAACCCTAGCTTTCTTCTTCAACTTCTAGAGAGAGAAATATTTGAGAGGAAGAATTGTTCTTCTTTTAGGAATTTGAGAGAATGATTTCAATTGGGTAAATTTTGGGGGTAAAGTAATTATATAGGGGTTCTAATAGAGAGTAAAACGACATGGTATTTAATTAAAACAATTTGGGGAAAAAACCAAGAAGCCCCCTAAATAACTGTCATTGTCAACGATAGTGGGGAACTACGGTCCATGGTTCGACCTATAGACCGTCTTGTTCGACCGTTGTTGACATCAGAAACTTGATTATTGGACCCACGAACAACAGAGCCAACCTACGCAACGTGGTTCCATCGATAGGCCATGGGTCGCAACCGTCTTTCTCAACTTATGACTCTGAAATTTCTCTATGTGTAGGACTCACCAACGAGGCCTATTTATGGCTTGTGGATTGGATTACGGGCCATCATGGTAAACCATCACAAAATACAAAAACTTATCAACTTTAAGAAAATCTAAATCTTGGACCACGCCACCATCGACGATCCGTCGTCCCACCTCTGTACCATGGATGGTGTCGTCGGTCTTGACACCAGGGGAGTGAAAAACTAAAAATTTTCTTGCCATTTTGTATCCGAGGTGTTACATTATATCCCCCTTGGGAACATTTGTCCTCTAATGGAACTCAAGCTAGCATGAAAAGAGTAAGAGAGAAACTAACAACCCAATAATTAATGCAATCACATAAATGCACATATCCGAGGAGGAAACTTCAACTCCAAGCTAAAGCATGTTCAACACATCTTTTCATAAGGTCTATATGCAACTCATACTCAAATCCACACAAACATGATGAAATGAAGTAAGCTAAATCATAACTTTTGAAAATCAACTTTTTCATGATCATGCATGCATGAGGAAACATGAAGATGACTAAGACAAACGAATTCTAAAGAGTGAACCATGAGGGGCTAAGACCTCAAGCAAGACTCGAAGATAGAAGGAAAGACATAGGGATACGAAGACATCTTTTCACCCATCAAGCCATAACAAGGAACTATTCCAAAATCAACATATTTCTACTCACACACCAACCATGAAGCACACTATTTCCCCTATAGGGAGCAAACTTCATTAGTCTTTTCAAATTAATCTCCCTCAATCCCAAACATAACACCAAAGTTTTAACAACCACTAAACCATTGATACAAGTAAACTCTTAAGAAGTTTCCACAAGGGGTTTCAAGGACTACACATAACACCATCTCCATACATGGAGTCTTACCATATCCAACGAAACACTCAACTTCAAGCAATACATAACCACAAACTAAAAGACCTTAACTTACCAATTACCGCATCCGGGGAACCCTCATGATCTTCTTGAGTTTGAAGAGCATAGAACCTATATTGTTTCCCACAACTACTAGGACCGGAGTAAGGGTAGGGTTGAGCCCATCAATGATTATCTTTCTTATTCCTAGAAACCATAGGACAATTCCTTATCTTATGATTTATCTTTCCACGACCAAAACATCCATTTGAACCGGCTAGACAGTTTTCCTTATGTCTTCTCCCACACCTCCGACACTCAGGCCACATTTGCTCACTACTACTTGATGTTTGCGTAATCAAGAAACAACTTCCAATGCAAGTGTCTACGATCGTACAATAGTATAGTAACCCAACCAAGGGTTGGGATCGTTCCCACAGGGAGTAGTTTTGAGAATTAGTAGAAACAAATAAATTAAGTTCTAATTAGTCATAGCTAAAAATATTATCGATTATAAACATGCTAAATCTAAGGGGTGACACAAAAGTGTCCATAAACAATGGGGGTTTGTAACAAGGAAGAAAAAACAACGAAAATACAGAAAAATACTAATCAAATAGACGGGATTCTTGGGATGTGATAGGAATACTGGGTAGACTAAATCAGTGGGTACATGCTTTTGGTAGTAAATTCATTGAATCTTTGTGACTAGGCTAGACTTTAAATGGGATAAGCTCTCTCTCAAGCAACTTACCCCATTTCAAGCAAGTTTCTCTCGGACAACCACTTACCGCATGAAAAACAGCCTCCGTCTTAACCCACTCACTCTCTCGAGCTGTGTGTGTGGACATGGGACTAGGGTTCACTCTCTCAAGCTGAACCTCATGTCGACCCACTAACACTGGTCATCAATTTAGTAGTCTTAGTTTTACGTGCTCTCTCTCGAGTAGGTCGTAAACACAAAGGTGAAATCGTATTTGCAACTACAATTTCATTAAGTTCCACCACAACTACTAAACGAAATCTAATCAAAACAACAAATAAACCACCAACAAGTAAGACCCAACAACTAATCTAACCCATATTCACAAAATCACACCCCAAGAATTGAGGTTTTAGCTAGACATGCTAAAGAGATAGAAGTTTATGCCAAAATGAGCTTGCATTCAAATGGGTATGAAGATTTAAGTCTCAAAACAAGTCAAGAGTGAAGAATCCAAAAGACCTAAGTATAAAACCTTGGAGATGAAACACTTTGAACCTTCAAGTCTTCAAAACCCTCTCAAGCTAAGAGCAAAAATATCAAAAAGTACTATTCTATATGAAAATTATAATAATTGTTGGAGGCCTAATACTACAACTCTAACTAGTATTCATAGTTTTCACAGATTTGTGCTGCAGCGGATCATTTGGTGACATTAGTCGAGATCGCCGATCAACTCGGCGATCCGCCTTTTGGTAGGTTTCATCGCCGTCTTGCTCTATCCTTCAGCATCGTCGCATTTGGATCATTCGGCGACATAGTACTGCTTCGCGGAACTGCTCGACGATACACTGACTGCTCTTTTTCTCCACCGATTTGATCCTTTCCTTTCCGGCTCAGCACACTGGAACAAAAGAAGATTTCCAGGTCCTTTCGGCGACTTGCCAACTAGACTCGGCGATCCTCAGGCTTTCATTTCTTCTTCTTTCAGTCACTTTTGTTGCTTTTTGCTAAGTAGTGTCCATGCTTTCTCTCAAACTCCAAATACCTGAAACTTAAGGGTTTTCATCAGATATTGAGATAAAATAAACATTTGAGGACGCAATTTCTATTAAGTTATAGACCTAAATGAGTCCAATTTGTGGACTCATCAATACCCCAACTTAAACTTTTGCTTGTCCTCAAGCAAACTCAAGGTCAGCCGTTCAAAAAGGGTGTCTCGAATAGTGATACAGAAGTCTCAATCATGAATGCACAACAGAAGACTCAAGTTACTTATGCAAAGATCAAATGTGTACCCAAAGATTCAAGTTGTGACTCACCAATATCAAAGAATCTCATGCTCACAATACTTGCTTCAAATGCAAGTTCAAGCTCAACCAAAGTGTTCAAATGCCTTTACACAAGGAATGATTCCATATTCACACACAAAGGTTTAATCATTTAAAGTTCCGGAATCAAATGCAATGCTCACTCTCACAAGGAAGAACACAATGCATGCTTTCACCCATAGGTTTGCCCGTATTTTCCAATCAACATTTGTTTCGGCTTACTCAAGATGAAAAAGGTCTTTACAAGGCTTATAATGGGGCTGGGTGCAAAATGTATAGTCATTTAGGATCAATGACTTTCATCCTCATGAAATGTGGTGCTTACAATACTTCCTTTCCTTTTCCTTCATCATTCTCTTTTGTGCTCATAAGTCATCCTATTATTCCTTTTTCATAGATTGTTTGGGAACCCCATTTCTTTTGTACTTTATTCCACTAATTTTTTTTTCATTCTCTCTTTTCTCTTTTTTTATTTTTATATATGGAGGGGTTCCATTTTTCTCAAAACCATGGGTAAGAGGAGACTTTCCTTGCAATCCTTGACTTGCCCTTATCTTTTCACCACACCCCCAACTTAGGCTTTTGGCCTAAGTTGGCTATTCAACCAACCACAACTTCATGAGGAATATGGGTAATGGATAAAGAAAGGTTATGATTTCATCAAGTTTCTTCCAAAGAAAGGTAAGGCTCAAGGAGTGTTCGAAAGAGGTTCACTCACTCACAAGGTAGGTCACAAAAGAGGTATATGTCAAATTGGCTCACACTCTTCAAAGTTGCCTAACATCATATCAAGAGATAGCCTTACTTAGTCGATCGAACCAACGGGGCAAATTCTAGGATCTATCATGTATGGTTCAAAGTAAGCTCATCACACTAGGCATTGACACTACAGTTGAATAAGACTCCACACTTTTGCTAGTATACAATGATCATCACAAGAGACTCAATTCGATACTAGGCTAGTTATAATGAGATGCAAAAAGTTCACATATTGTATCACCCCGTATCTAAGACAGACCAAAAATGCAGATTTTGAGAAGTTGTAGATGCAACCCACGGTTTCCACCCATGGACCGTAGGTCAGACCACGACCTGTGCTGGTGGTCTATGGTTTACCACTGCAACCCCTCCCCAAACCCAACTAAAAATATCAGCTAAGTCTCGACCCACAAACAGACCACGGTCCGTGGTGTATGTCCGTGGATCAAGGCCCCCTTTACCCAGTCTCTGACATGAATGAAGGCCGACCAACACAGATCATCGTTCGATCCACGGTCCGTAGGTCTGATCTTTCGTGAAGGCCAACAACCAGTTAAGGGGAATTTTCTGATTGGGTCAACTTCAAATGGTCATCACTTCCAGAACAAAAGGAATTATGTGTCCCATGACCTATAATATGATAGATAATTGAATCCTCTTTCCAACGCCACTGAGTTTTTTAAAAGACAACATCCGAGTAAAAAGTTATGCTCGTTTTAGTGAAGCCCTATCGGGCAGACTTGACCTACGACCCCAATCTACGGCCCATAGGTTGACCTACGGCCCGTAGGTCCCGTCCGTCGGTCACTCCGACAGTAGTTAAGTCGAGGGTCTTTTGGTCTTTTCCTATTTCGTTGGACCCTTAAGTTACGTCATTTAGACCCTAAATTATGAGGTTTTAGTTAGTTTAAGCCTAGAAACATAACTAAAACTTACCTAAGTCAAATCATTAATCAAACTTACAAAAATTAGAACGCTAAGAGGAGAAAGAGGTCAAAAACCCTAGTTCAAGAACGCAACAAGGTTCCATCAGTTCCAGCCCCGATATCGAAAGATTTCTCCATGGAATTCGTCACCAGGTATGTGGGATGTTACTAGTGGGTTCCTTTCACCCATTACGTCCCTAGAATTCAGTCAGATTCTTGATTCCATGATTATGAACAGACCTAGGGTTTCTAGAATTTCAATAGATCATCACGAATTAGTTATTTAAATATTCCAAATTAGATTATCATGTTATTGCTCAGTTTCTTGCATGAATTTCAGAACCCTAGCTATGTATTTCTTTAGTTCTTGAATTACACATGCTAGGTCAGATATTTCAGTATTCAGTTATACATGCGTCAGTTTATGAATGCATTATTATCAGATTAATTGCTGCATTCTTAATTTTGCATGTTCAGTTTTGAGCTATCCAGTATTATAGAAATTTAGTCATAATATGTTAATCACTTAATCTATTGGAAGTAGCATAATACCGAGTTGGACTAGGGTTCAGCGTACCCATATAGTCCCAGAACTACGAGCCACGTAGGTGTAAGTCCCCTTCGTGGGAATCATTTAGTGATCACGCCAGCATGTCTCTATACTTTTGGCCGAGGTTTACAGAATCCCCCAGTTAATGTGGGGATCCAAACGGCGATACAAATTGAGGTCACTGAGATGATCGTCGACTCACTACTCATTTCTTTAGGCCTGCCGAGTTTTACAGACCCTAAACCTAAGTTGGGTTGGATCAAACAACAGTGTGAGTCGGGTCACCTAATACTTTGGCACTCGCCAACCGACATTTCCCTCGCCAATCTCTTTCTTTCCAAATGCTTCCCACATTTCTTCCTGCACAATTAACACACCATTATTTCTAAATCCAATATAAAGCAATAAAGGAGTTTTAGGTTGCCTCCCAAACAACGCCTTAGTTACGTCATGGCATGATGCTAGTTCACCATCACATTTCATTCTTGGGGTTTGCCATAATGTCACTAGGCAATCCCCCTTTCTGTCGCGGATTTAAATGCGACAAAATCTGACCCATCTAGGTTTCTAATTGCTTAATCGAGACGGAATGGGAGGTAATAGTCTGGCTGAGGGTTGATACATCTTCTTTCATCTCTTTTAAGGTCTTATCTGACCCCTCAACTTTGTTTAGAATACGAGAAAGCATATCCTCAGACCTACCACTTTCTGTATCCTTTGGCTTCTAGCGCTCGTGGGGAGGCACATACCTATCCTTCTCCCCATCATTCCAATTGGGATTACAGTCTCTCCATTCACGATCTTTCCAGGCTTCGTCTCTAGTCCAACCTTGGTTACCACCATGCCTTGAGTAGTTTGAACAATAACCACCGCCTTGGTTGGCTAGGAAGTTCACTTCCTCATTATACAAGACTTCAAATTTTGCCTCCTCAAGATTTGCACAACCGACCCCCACAATGTTGACACCATGGGCACCAATCCCCATGACATTTTAAGATAAAATGTCAAGCTGTGTCATGATCTTGAGCATGTTTTGGTGTCGCTCATTATCTTTTTCCATCTGCTCCTTGGATAGCTTAAATGTGAGAGGAGTGACTTGGTCTTCACGAGTGTACCATGTCCTATTGATGGTCTTCATGCCATCTAAGAGTTGGGCGGCTACTGCATACGGTTGTTGTATCAGGCCTCCAGGTGAAATTTTATCAGCGACACCTTTGTTTACCGAATCCAGGCTTCAGTAAAAGTACTGTAGTAAAACATTGTCGGGTAGACTCTGAGTCAGGCATTATAGCACCAACTTTTTAAATCGCAGCTAAGTCTGATGGATTGGCTCGCCCTCCAAATGCTTAAAATTTTGGATGTTATCCCGAAGAGTCATCATCTTCAAAGGAGAGAAAAATCGCACATTAAATACGGTTACCAATTCCTCCCAAAAAGTGATGGATTCGCGAGGCAACTCCACCAGCCACTTGCACGCCTCTCCCATCAACAAGAAAGGGAATAGCCTTAACCGAACTGACTTCTGAGAGATGTTTTTGAAAAAGAATGGTCTGCACACATCCACGAAGTTTTGAAGATGTTCGTGAGGATCCTCATGATCCAATCCACTGAAAAGTCCCTTTAGTTGCAAGAGTTGCAGCATGGTGTTTGGTATGTGGAACATTGCATGTCCCTCGGTTGGAGGTAAACAGATGGCCCTAATACCTCCCATGAGATGGGGGTCATTAATGTTTGGCTCTTGGACATCGTTGAGATTTCTGATGTCGTCCTGGTGGCCCACCTGGCTGTCGTTGCTGCCATTAACACTCATGCTTTTTGTTTTCAACACACAATAGAAACAAAACTGAAAATTAAGTAAGTAAACTACAACTAAGAAGAACAAAAATGTTAACAAAAATGTTACTTAATTAAAAAAATTCAAATAACACCACTCCCCAGCAGCGGTGCCATTTTTATGTTTGTGTAATCAAGACACAACTTCCAATGCAATTGTCTATGATCGTACAATAGTTTAGTAACCCAACCGAGGGTTGGGATCGTTCCCACATGGAGTGGTTTTGAGAACTAGTAGAAAAAATAAATTAAGTTCTAATTAGTCATAGATAAAAACGTTATCGATTATAAACATGCTAAATCTAAGGGGCGACACAAAAGTGTCAATTAACAATGGGGGTTTGTAACAAGTAAGCAAAAACAATGAAAATACAGAAAAATACTAATCAAAGAGACAGGATTCTTGGGATGTGATAGGAATACTGGGTAGACTAAATCAGTAGGTACATGATTTTGGTAGTAAATTCATTGAATATTTGTGACTAGGCTAGACTTTAAAGGGGATAAGCTCTCTCTCGAGCAACTTACCCCATTTCAAGCGGGTTCTTCTCAGACACCCACTTGACGCATGAAGAAAAACCTCTGCCTTAACCCACTCACTCTCTCAAGCTGAGTGTGTGGACACGGGACTAGGGTTCACTCTCTCGAGCTGAACCTCATGTCGACCCACTCACACTGGTCATCAATTTAGTAGTCTTAGTTTTACGTCCTCTCTCTCGACCAGGTTGAAAACACAAAGGTGAAATCGTATTTGCAACTAAAATTTCATTAAGTTCCACCACAACTACTAAATGAAATCACATCAAAATAGCAAATAAACTACCAACAAACAAAACCCAATAACTAATCTAACCCATATTCACAAAATCACACCCCAAGAATTGGTGTTTTAGCTAAACATGCTAAAGAGATGAAAATTTATACCAAAATGAGTTTGCATTCAAATGGGTATGAAGATTTAAGTCTCAAAACAAGTCAAGAGTGAAGAATCCAAAAGACCCAAGTCCAAAGCCTTTGAGATGAAACCCTTTGAGTCTTCAAGTCTTCAAAACCCTGTCAAGCTTAGAGCAAAAATATCAAAAAGTACTATTTAATATGAAAATTATAATATTTGTTCGACGCCTAATACTACAACTCTAACTAGTATTTATAGTTTTCACAGATTTGTGCTGCAGTGGATCATTCGGTGACATTAGTCGAGATCACCGATCAACTCGGCAATCCACCCTGTGGTAGGTTTCATCGCCGTCTTGCTCTCTCCTTCAGCATCATCGTGTTTGGATCATTGGGTGACATAGTACTACTTCGCAAAACTGCTCGGTGATACACTGACTGCTCCTTTTCTTCACCGATTTGATCGTTTCCTTCAAAGCTCAGCACACTGGAACAAAAAATGATCTCCAGGTCCTTTCGGCGAATCACCAACTGGACTCGACGATCCTTAGGCTTTCATTTCTTCATTCTTTCAGCCACTTTTGTTGCGTTTTGCTAAGTAGTGTCCATGCTTTTTCTCAAACTCCAAATACCTGAAACTTAAGAATTTTCATCAGATATTGAGATAAAATAAGCATTTGAGGATGCAATTTCTATTAAAATATAACCCTAAATGTGTCCAATTTGTGGACTCATCACTACCTTTACTTTGGGAATGATCACCTCCATCGAACCTTGAATGTGAGAACTCACCATCATGATTTCTTACCCTCTTTGAATCCTTAGTTTTCTCCTTAAGCTTTTCTTCTTCTATTTGTTGAGCATGAACCATCAAACGGGAGACATCCATCTCCTTAACAAGCATGGTGATTACGAATTCTTTGACCACTAAGTCAGAAACACCTGACAAAAACTTACTCATCATTGCCCTTGGATCAACAACTATAGTTGGAACATATTTAGACAACTGTGTGAATTTCAAAGAATACTTCTTCACACTCATATCTCCTTGGCGAAGGTTAATGAACTCAAGTACCTTTGCCACTCTTATCTCAATGGGAAAGAACCTATCAAGAAAAGAAACCTTGAATTTCTCCCAATCAAGAGGACCCTCATCTACCACCCTCGCTTCTTTCCATTGGTTGAAACAAACTTGAGCAACCCCGTTAAGTTGATAAGCGGCCGATTCTGCCTTTTCTACGAGTGTCACTCCCATGATCATCAACACCTTATACACCTTATCAATAAACTCTTGAGAATCTTCCTCAACGTTAGACCCATGAAATTTGGAGGATTCATTCTAATAGAGTCCCTTACCCTTGTTGCCGTCGTAGCCACCCTTGGTTTCACGGGAGCCACAACCTCTCTATTTGCTTGCATCATCATAGCTTGGTCCAATGCATGATATGTACCTTGAACTCATCATTAGTCACTTGCTCGGCCAAAGGGTTGACCGACACTTGGGGAACCTCTTGTTACATATTTTCAAGAACATCCCTATTCCTTCTCACGAGATTCCATCGTGGAGGCATATTTTGAAAAGCATAAATAGGGATTAGGAGAGAAAGACACCTAGAGTTACACTGTATTGCCCGACTTTAGATTAATAAAATAAGTTGAACTTCCTAAACGTACATCTTATAGCCTCTCATTCATAAATGTGGCGAGCTTCACACTCATGAACAATACTCTACACGACGTGGCTTATGAGACATCCAAGGACCTTTCTAAATGTTGTGCTTTGATTGCCAAGTTTGTCACGACCCAAGGGTATACCCTAGACGTGAAATGGCATACAAGACCCCAAGAGGTCCCATACAAGCCACTTAGCATACATAGTCAAGATAATAGAAATCAAGAGATTTAAAAGAGCGTTGCAAATATACACTTTTATAAAACGAAGCGGAAGTCTAATAATGTCTCAAGACATCTAGTAAAAAAGAGAACACGAGAGGTAACCCGTATATCAAGTTCAAAACTAAAATGAAAATACACAATGAAATAAAGGCTTGCTCTTTGAAAAATGAGGGCTCACCAATCTTCAATCTTAAACTACTAAGAGATCCAAGCCACGGAGGTGCGAATTGGAATCGTCGGACCCTACATTTTAGGATAAAAAATATAGGCAAGAGTATGTGTTCGTACAAAAATTCACTGAGTATGATAGCCATGCATAAAAATATGAAATCATGCTAAAAAGGATATTTTTGTGGTATGCAAACACAAAGTCAAAGCAAAAGATAAGAGGATTAGAAAACATAAAACGATATCATGATCAATGCAAGTAAAACCATCTTTGGACACATGTAAGATACTTTAAAGGTAACCTTGGGTCATTATTGTGGGAAGTAGCTTTAACCAACATAAAGACCATGCGAGCTATAACATGATCCCTCGGTGTCTCCCACACCAAAAAGGTTTGTCCTACTTTCCAAGGGAGGACCATGGTTCTTAGCTAAAGTGGATCCACTAGCTAATGTCTATCTAGAATATCTTCTTATGGGGGCACATAGGTAAGGGATAAGGATATTGCTACTAGAAACTACGACCTCAACACGGAAGAGCTTCCATATTAATATCCTTCAGAGCTTAGCATAAATCACACGGAATAGTTTATTAATCTTAACTTGTCTTATATTTAAAAGACGTGGGTAGTCTCCACTTGTCTTATCATAGGTTAGCTTATTAGAACATGCGTGAGAAAACCTTTCACCGTCCGTGAACTTTTTATAATTGCTTTTAAGGCCCGTAGTCACACTTCATACTATAAATGCCCCTAATACAAATGGAAATAGTGTCTTATAATCATTGATGGCATATCCGGATACCATACTAATCAAGACCTAATTTAGGAAAATAGCCCGAAAAGCATTGAGGGCAAATCTAGATGTCATTCATGTCATGTGGCCAAGCTTCATAGAACATATAGAAAATATCATCAATAAGCTTTCTTGAGTCATAAACACACCTTCATGAATATGCCTTCTTTTCAATAATTCGTAAGTTTCATCATATTTCCAAAGTCAAAGAATCTTCAAATTAATTTACATTTATTTGATAAAAATAAAACATGCATATTGTCACGACCCAAGGGTACCCCCTAGACGTAAAAAGGTACGTAGAAGCCTGAAAGGCCCATGTAAGCCACTTAGCATATCATAATATAAAACATTAGAACAATAAGAGTAAAACACATTTTAAGTCTTAAAAAGTTTTTCATAAAGGCAAAGTAGAAGTCTAGACTTATCTCAATTAGTCATCTATTACAATACTTGAGTCAGAATACGTCACAACCCAAAACAATATAATCCTAAAGTGAAAATACAAGAATTAAACTACAATGATAGTATCCGTCCTCCAATCAAAAAATCTCACCAAACAAGCAAGGAGAATGACCAATTCCAAGCTCTAGCCACAATGGGGACCACCTTGAGAACCGGACCCTACACTTGGGGAAACTATAGGAAAATATGGGTTAGTAAAAAAATGCACTAAGTATGATAACCATGCATAAAATAATGAAAACATGCTAAAAGGGACATTTTAGTTGAATGCATGCCATTAAGTAGTGTAAAGCATCCTTTTAGAGACAATGGAAAAGCATAAGTCATAAGGATAATCAACTCATAGATCCTCATATCATAATTGGAACATACCATAAATACCCTCAAAGCATACTTGTGCAATGCATGCATAAGATTCCATAATCCACCCACACTAAGTAAAGCTTCTTGAGTAACTATAGTTCATATTTCATATTCTTGTTCATATTATGATAAAGGGAAAATAATCCTTAACCGACATAGACCATGTGAGCTTACCATGAAATCCGGTGTCTACCCCACACCGAAAAGGGGTTGTCCTACTTGCCTAAGGTAGAACCATACTCTTATCTAGGTGGATCCACTAGCTCACGACTTATGTGGGCACATAATTTATGGGATAAGGAGATTGCTTCTAGAAACCCAGAATCAATAATGGTAGAAGTTTTACATCTCATGAGATACATATTTTGGGAACCCAGACTCAACTATGGTAGAAGGAACCCATTTGGAAAGCCGGACTCAACTATCATATAAGCTTCCATCTCATATTCATATCCACTCGAAGCTAAGCATTAATTCCCATAGATTACATATTAACTCTTGACTTAAGTGCATAATTATGGAAGAATGTCTTGACACTCAATCCAACATAATTCCTATTATAGCTCATATGTTCAATAGGTGAGAATAGCCTTTCAAACTTAGAATCATCATATTGTGAGAAAACATTTCACATCATATCAATTTCATACATAAGTGTATGCATGAGGATAATCCCAACAATACAAGAACTAGCTTATAATCATATTCACTTTACTCAAAAAGTGTTCATAAAACATATACATAAATCTCAGAATCATGCATGATTCTCATACTTTTCCCTTCAAGGACCATAGATCACATTCCATAAACACATCTAGAATTACTACATTATACATGTATATTAACATGATTCAATTACCTCAACTACTACAAGAATAATCTCGTAATATTCTTCTATAATCAACAAACCCACATCATAAGATCATAATTGAGTAATATGGGGGTTCATGGGTTCTTCGGGTATTTAAAAATAAAAACCATCATAAATAATCAATTCAATCATAATATAAACTAAATCAAACATTAGAATCGATTTTGAAAGGAACCCATGACTTAGAGACAAATCCTAACTTTTGGGGGAATTCTATCTTTGAAATTAAGGTTTTGAAGGGACTCCATGGATGAAGGCTATCCATGGATGAAGGACTACCATACCTTAGTTATGAATCTCCAAATAAATTGAGTAGAAAAGCTTGCTCCTTCATACCTTAGCTTCAACTTTCTTCTTCTTCTTCTTCTTCTTCTTCTTCTTCCTTGGAGTTCTAGAGAGAGAATTTTTGACAGAAGATGAACTTTTAGGAAATATTTGGGTATTTGGGAAGAATGAATTAGTTTAGGTGAATTTAACTTTAAAATGACTTATATAGTGACCCTAGACTTACCCAAAACGACTTCACTTTGATAGGACTTAAAACGGAAGTTCCCAAAATAACCATCACTTAAAGTGAGCTGCCAGGTGCCACAAGGGGCTCCACGAGCCCTGGTCATGACCACGAGCCGTGGTCCTCTCCGTGGACTTGAGGCAGTGTCTTGGGCAATAAGTTTCCTTAGCTCATAAGCCCAAGGCATCTTCACAAGGGGCTACACGAGCCATGGTCAAAGCCATCAGTCGTGGTCCCTCTCGTGGACCTTGAGGCAGTGGCTAAGCCATTTTCCTCACCATGCTCACACCACCAAGGCATGAACAAGGCCACTCCCACGAACCGTCTAAGGCTTCACGAGCCGTGAAGTGGCTCGTGTGGAGGAGCCAATTTGGGGCAGCCTTGGGGAGGCTATTGCCTCTATCTTCAATAGTGGCACCACGAATTGTGGCTGCTACCACTGCTCGTGAAGGCCCTCGTGGTCTTGGGGCACTGCTTTGCCAAGGCTTGGGCAGTCTTGTCCCTTGCCCCTTTGACCTTGGCCCTAGGCCACTTTCACGACTCTAACACTCAATAGTTTAGGTCTAGTTTTAGCTTACTAAATTTCCGTAGTGTTATAATATCTCCTCCTTGGGAACATTCGTCCTTGAATGAAGATCTAGACACATTACGGAAGTAAAGACTCAAGACTAGCAGCCCATCATGCATGAAACATCAAAATAATGCACAATTCAAAGGAGGCAACAATAACTCCAACTCAAACATGATCAATGCATCATAAGGAAGTAGGAACTACTTCTAACAACCCAATATGCATGAAACTCAATAATTCTCATATTCATAGGAGGAACGAAACTACCTTCTCCAACTAAAATTATGCTCAACACAATAAAATGGAGTGAATATGCAATTACTCTCAAAAGCATACTGAAGAATGTTCTCCAACTCATCTCATGAAATCAAATAGGTAACTCATACTAAATGCACAACAGCATGAGGTACATAAATCATGAAAAGCGTTTTCTTATTAAACATGAATTTCTCAAGAACATGCATAATCATAAGGAACTCATGGAAAAATACATATGCACACATGACTCCCAAAACACTAGAACTCAAGAGGAATTACTTACCTCAAGCTTGAATAGGAGTAGAAGGAAAGAGATGAGGATATCGGGACTTCATATCGGCCTCAACCTCCCAAGTAGCACCCACAACTAAATTATTTCTCCATAAAACCTTCACGGAAGCTATTTTCTTGGTTCTCAATATTTAGACTTGCAGGTCTAGGATCTCTACCAGAACCTCTCGGTGATATAAAGTCTGAAGTAGTTCTGCACTGAATCTATAGTCTTGACAGCCAAGAAGTACGCTAACTTAGTGACTCTTTCCTCTATCACTCAAATGGAGTCAAGTTGTCTGCGAGTACAATGTAAACCCGTAATGAAATACATGTTAATCACTTCCCACTTCCACGTAGGAATGCAAATCTCTTGAGTCACACCCCTTGGTTTCTGATGTTCTACTTTAAACTATTGAAAATTAGAACCCTTAGCCTTAAAATTTGTGATGTCCCTCTTCATGTCGTTCCACCAATAGACTTTTCGTAGATCAACGTACATCTTAGTGGAACACGTATGAATAAAATATCTAGAATTATTAGCTTCTATAAGGATCTGCTTTATCAACTCATTAATATTAGGGACACATAACCGACCCTAGTAATGAAGCACAATATCTCCCTTTTGGGAGAAGAACTGAACCTTTTAACTGAAGAAGTATGGGATCACCGTCTAGTTTCTCTTTAACCTCCGCTACCAATGAAGATTTTGATCCATTCTAGACTATCACACAACCATCTTTCGTTTCCTTAAGGCAAACTCCTAAAAGAGCAAGCCGGTGAACATCTCTGGCTAATTCTTATTTCTCCTCCTCAACATGCGCCACACTACCCATGTATAGTCTGTTGAGGGCGTCACCAACTACATTGGCCTTACCAAAGATGGTAGAGCACATTAATGTCATAGTCTTTGAGAAATTCATGCCATCTCCTCTGACAAAGATTGAACTCTTTCTGGATGAACACATATTGGAGTCTCTTATGATCTGTGAACATATCAACATGGACACTATACAAGTAGTGTCTCCTAATCTTTAGGGAAAACACGATGGCTGCAAGCTCGAGGTCATGAGTCAGGTAGGTGTTCTCATGGACCTTAAGCTATATTGAAGCATAAACTCTGACCTTCCCCTGCTGCATCAACACACAACCTAGGCCAACCCTGGATTCATTACAATAAACCACATAACCATCTGAAACCTCTAGTAGAGTCAGGATAGGAGCTATAGTCAACATGGTCTTCAAATCTAAGAAGTTTTTATCACACTCATCTAACTACAAAAACATGACCTTTTTCTTAGTCAACTTGGTCAATGGGAAAGCTATGGATCAAAATCCTTTAACAATCTTCCTGTAGAAACCTACCAAACAGAAGAAACTTTTGATATTAGTCGGAGAGGTGGGTTTGGACCAGTGCTTACTACCTAAGTTTTATGAGAATCCACTCGAATCCCTTTGCTGGATACCACATGATCAAGGAAAGTGACCGACTGTAACAATGATTCATATTTGATGAATTAGTGAATAACTAGCAATCTTTGAGAGTTTGCACAACAACTCTAACATGAGTTTCATGCCCTTCCATATCCCAAGAATAAATTAGGATATCATCAATAAAGACTATGATGAACAAGTCAAAATACTGTTTGAACACCCTCTTTATTAAGTCAATGAAAGCTGTAGGAGCAGTTGTTAGTCCAAAAGACATAACGACAAATTCATAGTGACCATACCGAGTCATGAAGGGTGTCTTTGGGATATCATTATCACTGACTCTAAGTTGATTATAGCCAGATCTGAGGTGTATCTTAGAAATGAAACAAGCACCTTAAAGCTTGTCGAACAAATCATCAATCTTGGGGAAGGGATATTTAATCTTAATTGTGACTTTATTCAACTGACGATAGTCAATGCACATCCTGAGAGAATTATCATTCTTACGCACAAACAACACTGCAGCACCCCATGGAGAGATTTTGGGTCTATTGAAACCCTTATCTAGAAGGTCTTTCAACTATTCTTTCAATTCCTTAAGCTTAGCTGGAGTAACTCTGTAAGGAGTAATCAAAATAGGCTAGGTATCTAGGAGGATATCTATTCCGAAGTTCATTTCCCTTTTGGGAGAAACTCCTGGAAGATATTCTGGAAACACTGCTGGAAAGTCATTCACCACTAGTACTGACTCAAGAGTTGGGGTCTCAGATTTTGAATCCCCAACCCGAAAAATATGATAGATATACCCTTTGGAAATCATTTTACTCGTGTTAGGAAAAGAGATAAATTGACCTACAGAAACTGAGTTACTACCCTTCCACTCTAATAGTGGCTCATTTGGAAACTGAAAATGAACGATCCTAGTTCTACAATCGATTGAGGCATAACATGAATATAATCTATCCATGCCTAGAATGATATTGAAATCTATCATTTATAACTCTACAAAGTTTGCAGAGGTGACTATCTGGGAAACTGTGATAGGGCAATTTTTGTACACCCGTCTTGCTATAACTAGGTGACCAACTGGAGTAGAACTGAGAGGGGTTCTCAGAGAGTTTTGGATTGACACTGAAGTTCACTTCTATATAAGGAGTTACAAAATAAAGTGTAGCCCCTAGATCTAGCAATGCATTAACATCTTAATGGAAAACTTTTAACGTACTTGTGACCATATCAGGAGAATCCTCTTGGTCATGTCAATCCTGAAGACCATACAACCTATTTTGGCGTTGACCACCTCCCGCACCAGACGAGGCACCCTGCTGAGCTGGGTGACCTGCTAGAGCTGCTAAAGTTCTCGACTAAGTTTTGTTACCTTTCTGACCCTACCTGGAAGAAAGGTAATCCTTCAACCTATTACCAAGCTGACCGCACCCAAAACACCCCTCTCTACAAGCAAGACACTCCCCGAGATTGTTATTACCACACTTTTAACAGGATGGAAAAGTCATATTACTAGAAGCATTTCCCTCAGACTTAGAGCCTGACGCCCTTCCTTTCTGATCCTATCGAAGCGTGGGGATGGAGCGCTAGGTGATGAAGGCGCTGGGGTTGTAGACATCTGCTGAAACTGTGAGCAATTTCCACAACCCTGCCTCTGCTGAGATTATGCATAGTTTCCCTTTCTAGCCTTTTCTTACCCTTAATCCATTTCCTTGAGCTTATCTCCCTAAATCTGCTGAACATGGGTCATTAATCTAGAGATATCTATATCCCTTTAATAGCATGGCAATTCTGCACTCGGTTTTTACAAGATTGGATACTCCAAACAAGAACTTGCCTATTTGTGCTCTCGAATCGGCCACCATATGTGGAGTAGACCTTGAGATTTGAGTGAACCTTAGCTCGTATTCCTGGATTGACATCGACCCCTACCACAATTTAATAAGTTCCTGGGCCCGAGCCTACCTCAACTCTCTCGAGAATAACCTTTCCAAAAAAGCTCCAGTCAAAATTTCCCACATCACAGGAGTTGTATTAACACCCATGTTGTCTTTCATCTGCCTGAACCAAATAAGACCCACATCCTTGAGTTTATATGATGCTAATTCAACACTATTAGTAATAATCACTTGCATTACCTCGAGAATCATCTTTATCTAATCAATGAAATTTTGTGAGTCCTTACCAACCTTCGACCCTAGAAACTCTGGCGGATTCATGCAAAAAAAATCTCGAACCCTGATTGCAGCTGATCTACTAGTGGGTTTTGCAGGAATTGGGCCTGCTGGTTACGATCTGAGCAAACATTTGGATCTCATTACATAACTTTATATATGTAAGCTGATGGTTTGGGATAGGAGGAATTGTGTTAGCATTGGATGGGTAGCTTTGTGAGGAGGCATGATCTGAAATGCATAACGATAGATAAGAAGGAGGAAATTTAATTACACTCCATCACCCAATAAAGATAGCAAAAGATGTGAAGTTTTTCTTAGAACTCCTCGTAGACTCCCTCTTATAGGTGTGGCATGCTTCGTACCCATGAAAGAGACTCTACTTAGTGAGGCTTATCGACACCCTAGGACTCTTGAACATAATGCTCTGATACAAGGTTTATCAAGCTCTGAGGCTATTCCCTAGATGTAACATCAGATCTAGGTCACAAGTAACCCAAAGTTAACCCTAAATCAGGCATATCACAAGCATACTGACATAACTCTAACCAACCGGAAGCTTAACTAAATAATGAATATAAAGTAAAGGAATTCAATTGAGAATATCTGAAAGAAATAACTGATTTCAAATTAGAACAACCAAAATAAACAAAGTTTGACTCTTTGTCTAAAAGTCTCTAATAATAATGAGCAACTGGGACAATTCCTCAGCTAACTCTAAAATGCTGAAAAAAACAAAGAACTAACTAAACCAAAAAGCATAATGCAATGTCTCAGAACTCACCCCTGACTATCGCTGATATGACGCCGGTATGAGCTAATAACGTGGCTGAAACTTAGAACGTGAGCTTGCATCATGATAGGATCCACTATAGAGTATGCCTCAGAACTTCTGATGTATTGATCATGAGGGATAGGAAAAGCTGACTGAATATATTGTAACACCCTATATTCAAAAAACAGACCAGATTGTAGATTTCTGGTGTTGCAGGTGGCACCCACGGACATCATCCACGGACTGTAGGAGGACCCACTGTCTGTGGATCGACACCCCTGATTTCAGCCTTTAGTTGCGAACAACAGTCGACCAGCAGAGACCGTCAGTCAATCAACGGTCCATCAGTCCCGTTAGTCAGTCACTCCGACATTAGTTAAGTCGGGGGTCTTTTCCCTATTCATTTGACCTCTAAACTACGTTATTTAGACACTAATTATGAGGTTTTAGTCAATTTAAGCCTAGAAACATAACTAGAACTTACCTAAGTAAAATCATTAATCAAACTTCGAAATATTAGTCGTAAGAGGAGAAAAGAGGTCAAGAACCCTAGTTCAAGAACGCAATATGATTCCATCAGTTTCAGCCCCAAAATTGAAAGGTTTCTCCATGGAATTCATCACCAGGTATGTGGGATTTCACTAGTAGGTTCCTTTTGCCCATTAGATCCCTAGATTTCAGTCAGATTCTTGATTTCCCATTATCAACTAAACCTAGGGTTTCTAGAACTTCAACATATTTTCATGAATTAGTTATTTACATGTTCCAAATCAGATTATCATGTTATTACTTCTTTTCTCGCATGAATTTCAAAAACCTAGCTATGTATTTCTTTAGTTCTTGAATTACACATGCTAGGTCAGATATTTCAGTATTTCTGATATACTTGCCTCAGACTTGAATGTGTCATTACTAGTATATTAGTATGCATTCTCAGTTTACATGTCAGTTTTGAGCTATCTAGTATATTATAGAAATCCAGTCATAATGTGCTAATAATTTAATCTATTGGGAGGAGAATAATACCGAGTTTGACTAGGGTCAGTCACCCCTATAGTCCTAGAACTACGAGCCACATAGGTTGTAAGTCCCCTATGTGGGCATCATTTTAGTGATCACGCAAGCATGCCTCTACACCTTTGGCCGGGTGTATTGTGTCCTCTCAATAGGGCGTATACATCAAACTTCACATTTAGCTCATGTGGTTTTATTATCGATTATTAGTAGCTCCCACAGTTCAGTCAGACTCCATTGCATTGACCACATTTTAGTACAGTCATTATTCTGTCTCAACATGTTATAAATTTGGTCGTTGCATTCTGTTAGCTTAGTATTCAATATCTATAACATGTTAAAATTATACTATTGCTTCATTGCTTGTTCAGTTATATGTTTATTTTAGCTTTACTCTATCTGGCATGCTCAATACCTTTCAAGTACTGACGCATACTTTGTGCTACATCTTCCTGTGATGTAGGTTCAGATTCTCAGCATCCAAATCACGCTTATATCAGTTCCCGATCTCCAGTTCAGCAGCATTAGTGGTAAGTCTTCATTCTTCGAGGATAATAGTCATGTTATCTTTCAGTTTTCATTATTTTAGTTTCAGTTTTGCTAGACTTAGCTGGGGCATATCTCAGCACTTCTAGTCAGTTAGAGGCTATTTTCAGACATAGTTAGATTTAGCTTACTATTTGAGTTTGGTATTTCTTTTGTATTAAACTCTCATAGTTGATATATTTAGTTTTAGTAAATGGGTATTCCACATCATTTCAGACTTTCATTATTATTTAGCTTACGCATCCATTTTATTATTCTTAGTATACTCATGTCATGCCAGTAGGGTTAGCTTGGGGTCACTTGTGATCGTAGGTCCCGTGTCCGCATCTCGAGGGTAGCTCAGGGCATGACAAACTTGGTTTCAGAGCACCAGGTATAAGTGTCCTAGGATGTCTGAAAAGCCGCACTAGGTATAGTCATTTTCATGTGTGTGTAGTGCATACCAAACCTAATGAGAGAGAGGATACAAAGTGTATTAGGTAAGTCTTCATTTGCTTGTTACTCTTATGGTGCATAAGGTATGATCTAATTCATTTCTAACTTGATGTTCTATGTTTCAGTGATCATGCCTCCTCGTAGAGCTAACACCAGGAATACGAATGCAAGGAACGCAAATGCAACTCCTCCAGTCCTAGATCAAGAAGTTTTGAATGCAGAATTCTGGAATGCCATTCAGATGTTGGCTCAGAGTGTGGTCAACCAGAACAATCAGCGGGCTCCAGTTCTGGCAAATGCTAACATTGGGTCAACTGCAGCCAGAGTGCTAGATTTTGTTAGGATGAATCCGCCAAAATTCTTAGGATCGCAGATTGGTGCGGATCCCCAAAACTCCATTGATGAGGTCAAGAAGATCTTTGAAGTGATGCAGGTAACTGGGAATGATCGGGTTGAGTTAGCATCTTACCAACTTAAGGATGTAGCTCATATTTGTTATACTCAGTGGAAAGAGAACAGGGGTATAGATGCAGCTCATATCACTTGGGATTGCTTTAGTAAGACCTTTTTGGACAGGTTTATCCCAAGAGAGCTAGGGGAGAGAAAAGCTCAGGAATTTATGAACTTAAGTCAAGGTAGCATGACAGTCCAAGAGTATGGGCTCAAGTTTACCCAAATATCTAGGTATTCTCCTCACATGGTTGTTGATTCCAGGGCTCAAATAAATAACTTTCTATATTAACTGTCAGACTTGGTAAAGACAAAGTGTAGAAATGCTATGTTGCTGGAAAATATGATCATCTCTAGGCTCATGACTCATGCTCAGTAGGTTAAGGGTGATAAGCTTAGTGAACAGGCAAAGGAGAACAAGAAGGCTAGAACTGGGAACTATGATTATTCTCAACAAAAATCGGGTGGTAAAAATTGCTCGCAGGGTCATAAGAAATTTTCAGCTCCAGTACCTTCATCAGCTAGTGTTCCATCCTCCAAGTTTAGACAAGATTAGAAAGGTAGGGCATTAGGCTCTAAGTCTCAGGGAAGTGTTTCAGGTACCAAAACCTACCCAACTTGCCCTAAGTGTTGTAAGAACCATCCAGGTGAGTGCCTTGCAGGAAAGGAAGGATGTTCTGGGTGTGGTCAGTCTGGTCACAAGTTGAGGGATTGTCCTTCTAAATAGGGTCAACAAGGCAATGGTAGAGCTTTGTCCACAACTTCAACAGCGCTGACAGGTCTCCCAACTCAGCAGGGTAACTCATCTGGTACAAGTGGCAGATAGTGACAAAACAGGCTCTATGCTATTCAGGGTCACCACGATTAGTAAGATTCTCCTGATGTAGTCACTGGTACAATACGAGTCTTTGATCTCGATGTTTATGCTTTGTTAGATGTAGGGGCTACTCTCAGAACCCTTCTCAGTCTTTACTCCAGTCGGTGACCTAGTTATAGCTAGACGGATATACATAAATTGCCCTGTCACAGTCTCTTAGAAAGTCACCTCAGAAAATCTTGTAGAGTTAAAAATGGTAGTCTTTGATATCATTCTAGGCATGGATTGGTTACATTCTTATTATGTCTCAGCCGATTGTAGAACTAGGATTGTTCGTTTTCAATTTCCAGATGAACCAATCTTAGAATGGAAGGGTAGTAGCTTAGCGTCTTTGGGTCGATTCATTTCTTACCTTAAGGCCATAAAGATGATCTTTAAGGGTTATCTCTATCATCTAGTTCAGGTTAAGGATTCAAACTCCGAAACCGCAACTCTTGAGTCAGTTCCTGTGGTTAATGAGTTTCCAAAAGTGTTTCCAAAAGATCTTCTCGGAGTTCCTCCCAAAAGGGAAATCGACTTTGGAATTGATCTCCTTCCAGATACCCAGCCTATCTCTATTCCTCCTTACAGAATGGCTCCAGCTGAGCTTAAGGAATTGAAAGAGCAGTTGAAAGACCTTCTAGATAAGGGCTTCATCAGACCTAGTATTTTTCCATGGGGTGCACTGGTGTTGTTCGTGAAGAAGAAAGATGGTTCTCTCAGAATGTGCGTTGACTATAGGTAGTTGAACAAGGTCACAATCAAGAATAAGTATCCCATCCCCAGGATTGATGACTTGTTTGACCAACTTCAGGGTGCTAGTCATTTCTCAAAGATAGACCTCAGATCGGATTATCATCAGCTCAAAGTCAGAGATAGTGACATTCCGAAGACAACCTTCAAAACTCGGTATGGTCATTATGAATTTGTAGTTATCTCATTTGGATTAACCAATGCTTCTGCAGCTTTCATAGATTTGATGAACAAAGTGTTCAAGAAGTACTTGGACTTGTTCGTTATCGTCTTTATTGATGATATCCTCATTTACTCTAGGAATAAGGAAGAACATGCGAGTCATTTGAAGGTTGTCCTACAAACTCTCAAAGATCGCCAGTTATTCACCAAATTTAAAAAGTGTGAGTTTTGGTTACAATCAGTTGCTTTCCTTGGGCATATAGTATCTAGCGAAAGGATCCGAGTGGATTCCCAAAAAATAGAAGCAATGAAACAATGGCCCAGAGCTACCTCTCCTACAAATATCAGAAGTTTCTTAGGTCTAGCGGGTTATTACAGAAGGTTTGTGGAAGGATTCTCATCCATAGCCTCTCCGTTGACTAAGTTGACTCATAAGAAAGTCAAGTTTCAACGGTCAGATAATTGTGAGAAAAACTTTGCAGAGTTGAAAACTAGATTAACTACAACTCTTGTTTTGACTCTACCAAAGGGTTCAAACGGTTATGTAATAAATTGTGATGGTTCCAGAATTGACCTAGGTTGTGTGTTGATGAATCAAGGTAAGGTTATAGTCTATGCTTCTAGACAACTTAAGGTGCATTAAAAGAATTATCCGACTCATGAGCTCAAGCTTGCAACAGTGGTGTTTGCACTCAAGATTTGGAGACACTACTTGTATGGTGTTCATGTAGATGTGTTCAC